>JARHVA010006913.1:395000-405000 GCA_037957365.1 Torreya grandis | reverse complement strand
AATTTTACAATGAAATTTTTGTTTAATAGGTGTAAAATTTGAAAAAGATCATAAAAATAAAGATATATAATTACTAACAATTTTGATTTAAAACTTGATATAAATGGAAATATACTATATTTTTAAAACACTAAGAAAAATTATACTTAGCGTAATTCTATAGTTTGAAAGAAATAAAAGACATGATGTGATTGTGCATGATTAGAGGTATAATCAAAAACTGATTCTAGATAGGACCACATTCCTTGGACATCAACACAGGTTGATCATGTTTATTGACTATGACTGATGTCCAATACTAAAAAATAGAGAAAATATTAACTATTATTATGTGATATTAGGAACATATTTTAAGGATATTCATATTTAGGATCATGCTCCCTAGACAATAATCAAAGTTAGTCACATTGGTTGACTATGTACTTTTCCACATTAACTATAAAAAAATGT
This sequence comes from Torreya grandis, assembly GCA_037957365.1. Lineage (NCBI taxonomy): Eukaryota > Viridiplantae > Streptophyta > Pinopsida > Cupressales > Taxaceae > Torreya > Torreya grandis. The sequence goes on along the minus strand of JARHVA010006913.1, from coordinate 404,550 downwards.
CTATTACAACTTTTACATTAATGTCTGTTGAGTGGGCTAAGATGTTATGATTATGTGATTTAACTTTTTTTAGTAATAATGACGTTTTATTCCTATTTTAGTTAAGGTTATAGATTCATAAATCAATAAAGAATATTGAAATAATAACAGTCTTGATTTGTATAATTTATCTATCTTTTGTACCTTTATAAAAATATAAATAAATTAAAATATAACTTATCTAGAAACAATAAGAGATAGCTTTGATAGAGGCTAAAACTAGATATGTAGGATTACGATAATGTTGTGACTCTAAATCTAGATTTTTTTGGCAAAAAGATAGGATCACCAAAAATAAGACACCCCAGGGTCCAGCATTGTAGTCCACTCCTATTGTTGTTGTCCAAACTAGTCATAAAGACCTAAACTTTCTAGGTTCTTTGTGTTGTTTTTGTGTGAGCCTACATGTGAAATCTTAATTTCTGAATATGGATAGAGGTCACTATAGAAATGATTTAATCTTCAAACCCTAACCATTGATCATGCTTGATAAACATGATTTGAATCAATTGAAAAAGGGGGGTAGTGTGTGTAATATGCACTAAATGTGTGATCCACACTCTTTGTGTGGGCATGCTACCTTCATACTAATACTCTAAAGAGGGATAAATATATATGTAGTTCTCCCACCTAGTGTGATTTTGTGAAATAGTGTGATGTAGATGCAATAATTCTAAATTGAGAGTGTTTGAGATGGTTAGGGATTGGTATGAGAGTTTTCATATGTTTTTAGTTGTGTTCGGTGACTATATGTAGAGAATAGGTAAATTTGCCTTAGTAGTTTTCTTGTATTCTTGTTTGATTTTGTAATATTTATCACCTCCTTTGTAAGTGAACTTTGTGTGGGATTTTATAGTGAACAATTGGTCATGGGTCAAATATATTTGTACTAAGCCAACATAATGAAGGATAAAATCTGAATGAAAATAAACATTTGGGCTAAAATTATAAAAGGATAGGAGTGCCAAAAATAGGATACCTAAATGGCCTAACACGATAGTCTAGGTATAGTGCTCCTATCCTATAGGCTCAAGACCTAGGGGATCAAGATTGGCCTAGGAAATAGAGTCTAGCTAAGCTAGAATGACAATTTATAAGGATATAGATGACAAGAAATGAGAAAAAAGGTGTCTAGAAGGGTCACAAGAGCATGGATAGGGTATCAAAAAACATACTCAAACTACTCATTTGGACATTTTATATGACTACATTTGCCCCACCTTTGTTCTAGTGATGTAGCAAAGTGAAATACTAAGATAAGGGGAAAATTAGAAAACATACCTAAACTTACCTGCAAGGGTGAATACCATAAATATGTGTGATGTTGAGTTTGCATAGAGAGAGGACATCATGAAGTGTAAATATGCAAGAGAAAATAAAGAGTAGATCAATTCTTACTAGACATGCTATGTCTCAAATAAGAATATATAAAATCTCTTTAAAAGAGAGAGGAAGAGAAAGGAACAAATACACGTCACTAGGTATGGGAACCAATATAAAATATATTGTGATGTTGAGTGATTTTTAATGATGCTAAGTGTTTGTTGTACCAAGATTAATATCATGAATGGAACTAAGTGCTCAATTCCCTAAGTGTGACTCAAGAATACAAAGGTTGTCCCTTTGGCTCCATCATCACCCACTAAGTGAATCTATGTGATCATGTGTGTGTTAATCAATGGTTGGAATATGTGTCCAATCCCTTTAAGTAGGTGGCTCAAGAATACAAAGGCTATCTAGTCCTTTAGATCCATTGTTACTCACTAAGTGAAGCTATGCACTGATATCGTTATGAATGTGTGTCATATGAGATGGATCTTAAATGCCATGAATACTCTATAATCTAATAATGTGACATGGATATCCAAATATGTTCTAATAACTAGGCCAATCTTGACCACTCTAAAAGGTGGAGATTAGGCTTGTATGAAAGCCACTCTAAAACTAGGAACTAGGGTTATATGAAAGTAACTCTAAAATTATTCCAACCATCTACAGATGGAATAAGGCATGAAAATGCTAAGAATACTTGGGTAATATAATGAAATAGTAATAAAATAAGGTAAACATGTTGTGAACATTTCCCCCAATCACTGATGTCTATAACATGGATTATGATCTAGAAGTTGTGCTAACTTCCCAATCTAAAACTAGAAGAGAGAGCCATTATGTTGTGCATGATGCCCCCTATATATAGATATTCTAATAAAAACTATAATAAAATAGCTTGATATAAACTAAACTATAGTTGACAAAACCATAAATAAACTTACCTTTTATTTGTTTCTAGAAAATATGAGTTTTTTCTATTTGGATAAGAGTGCCAAAAATAGGAGACTTTGATCTCTGACACTGTAGTCCAAGTATGGTTCTCTTATCCTTTGTTGTTTCAAATCACTATTCTATATTCATCACTATGTTTTTGGTTTTTTCTACTTGGTATGAATTTTGAGTGTTTTAAAAAATGATTTCTGACTAGTAGAAGGCTCTAATCTCTGTGATTAAACCCTTGACTATTTCCCCCTCTTCTAAGGGTAGGAATGAAGACCTTGAAATGACTACCCTCAAAAGAAAGAGCCATACAAGTGTGTTATACTATGAAATACATGATATAGAAATTATAATCAAAAATATGTCTCAAGATATAACATATTTTGTTTTTGAGATGGCTAGATCTACAAGAGTATGCCTAGATAGATGCAACAATGTAATACCATGTGCAGTATATTGAACTAAAACTAGAAAATGTTAGTTTTTAGTTATTAATTATTAGTGTTAAAGGAGGAATGGATCATGATGTCCATCATGGCATCTAAGAAATCAAGATAATTCATGATGTGGATCATGGCATTACATAAAATTGATAATCAAACAAGTAAACAAACATGCAAGGCAAGAAGCATATAGAAGAGGCCAAGGGGATAAAAAAGCAAGGGACATGGGCACATGTCACTTAAACTAGGAAAGAAAGCATATAAGGCATGTTCAAATGCCCACATACACATATAATTAAAAATAAGCAAGGTTGGCATGAGGGCCACAAGAACATAGAAGAGTACCAAAAAAGGACATTGATAGTTGTCCTAAGGCACACACAAGAGAAAAAATAGGAACTAAGAAATGTAATCACATCTAGATACTAAAAGAAAGCAAGTAAGGTTTGTAGATTTTGGAAATACTATCACATCTAACTAATCAAAGCAATAAGTGAAAGTATGAAAAACATGTAGTACATGACGAGGTAGATGCTAAGAAATACATAAGTTTTGTATACTAGTGAGTATTGATAGAATAATCTATGTAATCTAAGAAGTAATGTACATCATCATGATAATTATAGTGTTTAGTGTATGAATTACATAACCTAGATGATGTAGTCATGTAGAAGATGCACTTGATGGGTAGATATATCTATGTATGTCTCAAAGGTATAAAGTAGGATTTCCCCTCAATGGGTAAAGTGAAGTAATTAAGGATCTAGATGTCACTGTACCCACTTAAAGAAGATCAAGTGAAGCATGGGAATGTAGATAAATCTACAAAGAATAGCATAGAATAGTAAAATTTAAGTCTAACATGGTAGTATAAATGTAAAGCATGGATAATGCATACAGTTGAAATGTTTTTGGTATTTTGATTTATTTGAATGTTTTTGTATTTTGACATGTTATTTTTTTTTTGGTATTTTGAGAATAAGATATGTATAAGTAAGCATAAGGAAACTATGTAAAATTAATTGAAAATAATCTATATACATGAAATACTAAGAAAAAATGATACTAACCAATGAGTCTCATGAAAGACTCCCTATCATGGTGTGTTGTATCAAGGAGAGGGATTGTGTGTGATCATGAAGCATGATGGAAGGGCTGAGATTGTGACTCTTAAAGATGTGTATGATATAAATGTTCTAAAATGTCTATCGTGGAAATTGAATATGGGATCACCTTGTAACTCTAAGAAGTGGATGAAACTATGGGGTTTTTAGGGACCCATATTTTAGTAGAATATGCTCTTGAAACATGTACTCTATGTGTAGAGTCATGAGACCTCAATTAGCCTTCCCTAAGTGTGAACACTATAGCTAAAAAGTATCTAGAATCCTAAGTAGTGGTGGATCTAAACGAGGCCTCCTTGGAAGTGTATGAAATCTTTATGCTGGTCAGGGAGGCCTCGATTATGTTTGAATCTAAACTAGAGGAAGAACTATAACTAGTGGAGGAGTTGAAACTAGTCGCTATAAAGTAGTAGATGGCTCTGAAGTGGGGAGTGGTAACTCATACCTAACTCCACCAACTATAACAACCTGATTAGTGTGAATAAATTTTACTCATCTATGAACTATAGAAGTTATTACATGAAGTTTATAAATCCATAGTCAACCAAGAAACATATCAAAGACTCCTACACTAGGAAATATAATAAATAGTGTGGCCACATGGGTTGAACCAACTTGTAGAGGAAGTACAATGCCACCCAATAAACTCTATATGTGCCCACTAAATCCATTGATAACTATGTCAGCTAGGATAATATCCTACTTAGAATATCCCAAATGCTATATTAATGACATAGTACACATGTTCAAACTATATTCATTGTCTCTGAAAAAATTATGAATGGGATAATGATAAATGTAGGCTATAATAAAGAGTGCATGGTAATATAATCATCCTCAATGATCTCCTACTCGGAGAAGGAGATGGAATGTCTAGCTAGAATTCTATAATTATACACACCAGTCATATTTCTCAAATTATGTGACTCAATTATAGGTGCTTGTTATGTAGCTAATAGAGGATGCGCATGGTATGCATGGTGAACACTTGATGTGTCCCCTGTCTCTTGTTTTTAATTCTATGGGAAAGGATTTGAGAAAAGTTTTAGAGCCTTGTCCTATGTTTTCTTTACCCATGGAGGCTTAACTATATTTCAAAGATCAATAAGGTTACCATCTATTCATTGTGTGGTTTGGTGCCTAGTGAAAATTGTAAAATGCATTTTGATCATATCCACATGGAAGTGGCTTTATTGTATCATCTTTGAAAATAAGAGGGAGAGATATGATATTGCATTCCAATAATTGATGTAAGACTCTAACTAGAGATATTATTATATTGGTAAAGGCTCACCAAGGAGGTGTTGATAAAACCACTTATTGAGGAGGCTCTAAAGCCACATTAACTATAGGTTGATTTTGACTTTTACTATCATTAGCCTATACTTTGTATGGGACTTTATTATTAATCTTGTTTGATGTTTTTGATATGCTTGTGTACTTGAGTTTTCCCATTGAAATTAGTTTGACTTCCATTTAATTTAGTGTATGACATAACTAAGTGAAGGAAGAGAATTTTTTGAACATTATTGACTCAGAAAGCTGGTAGAAGACTCTATTTGAAGAGATCTTGTAACTCTTGATCAGACATGGGGCTAGTCATTTTAGCTAAGATAGTATTATATCTAAGAAAATAATCTATGAGATGCTCATTTTATATTTGTTTTTGTTGTGCAACTTGGGCATAAGAAAGCTTGTCACATATGTTAATGCTGAAATTAGCTAGGAACATGTTGGATAAAGGATTGAATTCATTGATCGATTGATTTGGTAGGCTATAAAACCATTTTAGATCATAATCCTTTAAACTCCATGTAAATATATTAGTTAGTAACTAGTCATTTGCTACATATTCCAAGCATTCTAAGAGAAAATCTCTCAAGTGTGTCTCTAGATCACCCTTTCCATCATATAGAGTGAGCTTGGGTTTAAAAAACCCTACCAGCAAGGGTTTAGAAGAAATATGTCATGCTAATGGTGTATGAATTAGATAAATAGAATCCAAAGATTTTGATGGTATAGAGGCACCTTGATCAAGATGTAACACCTTGGATTGAAGATATTTTATCTATTGCATAAGGATAGCCACATCAAGAGATAAAGATGTAATAGTTGTAACTAGTGGTGTTTAATAGGAAGGTTGGGTTCCTATAGGGGTTGTTGAGATATAATTTCCCCTATAGTGTCATTTAAAACTAGTTATTCTATAGGAATGGAAGACTCAATTTTATTAGCATTTTTTATTTTCATGATAGATTGTAAGATAAGGGTATGATATTTAGGTTATTCCTTAAGTCCCTCTATACAAATTTGTAGAATCAAATCTTTGTTGACGACCACATTATTATCAATGATAGGTGGAAGTGGATCAAGAGCCTGATGTGGTGGGTCATAAACATTGATGTGTGTATCATCATTTTTATTCTCATAATACTCATTGTTGAAGTTATCATTATTGAAATTAGTGTAATATAGATGTGTAGGATATATAGCAAGAAACTAATTTGGTTGTTTATCCATGGCATATGGATGGGTTATAGGAATTTAGGTGAATTAAAGAGGGTTACCACTAAGTCTTACACTTTATCTCAAAGTAAGAGATGAAAGGAGCTTATATGGCATAAGGAAAATAAATTGAAAAATTAACGAGAATATTAAATAAATATAATCTAAATAGTAAACTAGAATATGCATAAAAAAGGATATGAAGCTCACAAACATGTAAGGTGATACATCAAGAATAAAGGGACCTAGTAAATTCAACTAGGGTTTGAAGGAAATATTTTTTAAAAATTACTATGTTAAATTTTAAAAATTAAAATGTAAAATCCTAATTTAAATATGCATGAAAAATTAGAAAAATACTAGAAAAAATCAAGGAATTTTTCCTAGGGTTTCTATGTGCAAATAAAGTAAGTCAGGTTCACCAAATGATTTAACTTTTTTTTAAGGAATAATGGAGTTTTATTATTATTTTAGTTAAGGGTCTATATTAATAAATTAGTAAAGAATATTTCAATAATTATAGTCCTAATTTATATAATTTGTCTATCTTTTTCACCTTTTTAAAAATAGTAATAAATAAAGAGAAAATATAACTTATCTTGAAACAAGTTAACATAGCTGAGATAGAGGTTAAAACTTACTATGTAGGACTAAGACTATGTCATGAATCTAAATCTATATTTTGTTTGATGAACAGATAGGAGCACTAAAAATAGGACACTTTGAGGTTTGACACTCTAGTCCACTCTTTCTGCTATTATCTAAACTGGTCATAGAGACTTGAGCTTTCTGGGTTCTTTGCATTATTTTTGTGTGAACCTACTTATGAAATCTTGATTTTTGAATGTTGATGTAGGTAAATATAGATATGATTTAATATTCAAACCCTAACTCTTCATCATGCTTGATGAATATGATTTAAATTACTTGAAAAGGGGGGGAGTTGGTGTGTGTAAGATGCATAGAATGTGTGATCCACACCCCTTGTGTTCGTGCATTACCTACATACCAATACTCTAAAGAGGGATCAAGCCATAATTAGTTCTCCCAACTAATGTGCTTTTGTGAAATAGTGTGATGTAGATTCAATAATGCTAAATTGAGAGTGTTTGAGGTGGTTAGGGACTAGTATGAGATTTTAAATATGTTTATAGCTATGTTGGGTGATTCTATGTAGAGCTTAGGGAAATTTGTCATAGAATTTTACATATATTATTGCTTTCTTTTGTAATATTTGTCACCTCCCTTGTAAATGAACTTTGGATGGGCTTTTATAGTGAACAATTGGTCATGGGTCAAATGTATTTGTGCTAGGTTAACATAATGAAGGATAAGAATTGGATGAAAATAAACATTTGGTCTCAAATTGAAAGGGGATTAGAGTTTCAAAAATGGGACACCCTAGGGTCTGTTGCTATAGTCTAGCTATGGCACTCTTGTCCTACAGGCTTAAGACTTGGGGGATCAAGATTAACATGGGAAATATAGTTTGGCAAAGCTAGAATGACTATTTGGGAGGATAGAGATGATTGGTAATGAGAAAAAAGGTGTCTATAAGGGTCATAAGAGAATTCAATAACATACCACACTCAAAATACCAATTTAGACATTTTATATGACTACATTATCATACTATAATGTAGATATTTATATTTTTCTCCTATTTATTTTGGAACCCCTAGGGGTCTTTACAGGAGATGAAACCTAAAAAAATGAGAGGGTAAGTTTAATGAGATAAACTATCCCAAATCACCCCCTTGATGATTGACTATTGACTACGTATCCATATACATTAAATAAAGAATCAAGTCATATAGAGTTCTCCCACCTAAAGTTATTATATAATTTTTCTCCTTGACTATATGTATGTAGCTTGTAATATAGATTTGATAGTTGATAATGATACCTCTTGGCTTGTTTTTAGATTATAAAGAATTGGTTTATGGTTACTCCTTATGAATGATCTCAAATTTGAAAGGAATAGGAATCATTTTATCAATGTGAAATAGCGCATAAGTTATTAATAGATAGTTCCAAGATAAGAATAGTGAATGGTATTTTATTTGTATTTATATCAAAATATTTTGATAATTTCCTTTATATAACCTTATAAAATGTGTGGGAAGACCCAAATTAATATTAAATTTTGGAACTAGTTACTAGTTGACATTGGACAGGACCACTCCAAGCAGATAGTTTGTTAGAAAGGGTATAAGAACATGGAATTAATTTTAATAAAAGGATAAAATAAATATATTAAGTTTAAAAAAGGAGATAATTAGTCATAGTAAATGAATTTTCAAAAGGTAATTTAAAGAGTCATTCAAAGAGATTTAATAGGCAAATGTATGAAGAGAAAAAGGCAAGCCATTTGTATGAATAATAAATATCATTTATGGTTTGATTGAGTTTTTAGTTTACTCTTCATTTTCTATTGTGTTTTTTTTATCATTTGATTCCTTAGTAATTTTTCATGTATTTCATCCTTGCCACTATTATACACCAATAATTTGGTTGATATCAAAGAGTATGTAGGACTTGAAGATATGCATCAGATATAAGTTAAGTAGTTATGCAGTGTTTTTCAAGAGATTGTTCCATAGATGGGTCTATGTAATTATTGTATTTGACATATTATAATGAAATTTATGAGGAGCAATTAGATTTGGAAATCAAGTTTGTGGGAAAGTATGACTTGTGTAATAATCTTGTCCAAAACGTGAGTTTATACCAAGAATATGGCATACAAAGTAAAGGAGCTAAACTATCTTGGAATTCCACTAGAAGGTCATCCACTCTAATGTATTCATCCATGGGTGGAAGATGTCAGACACATCCTATACACATATGATGAGTAGGTGGAGGGATGAATCTATATTTTATACCAAGATGACTATGTGCTTGCAAAACATCATAAATATGGTAGCATCTATAGATGCTTACACTAGTTGTTTCAATTGCTTTATCTTCTAAATGGGAGAATGATTTTGCTTGGACTTTTGATAGTCTCTTTGCCTTTAATAAAATTAATATGTTTTCTTTTCAATTTATTATATATTTGTTTCAATTATGATATAATTATGTTTTCATTTTTTAAATTCAAGAAGCATGTGATATAAAAAGATCACTTACTTTAGAGAGTTTCATAAAGTGGGTCAATTGTATCTG
>JARHVA010006913.1:337500-390000 GCA_037957365.1 Torreya grandis | reverse complement strand
AATGACCACAAAGCATATAAATTACATATTTAAATGTAATGTCTAGTGACATATTTAAATGTCCAAATAGTCAAGAAAAGGCATGGGGGTCATAATCAATAGAGCATATTCAAATGTTAAAACATGAAATATAATGTAAGACAATAGCAATCATGGAACACACTCAAGGAAGTGAATAGATTAAAACATATAATGAAGGTAACCAACATGAACATAACATACTAGTTCCTAAAAATGTGTTTACAAAATGTTAATTACACATCATATCAAGTGCAGTGTGAAAGGTATAATAATAGTATAGGCATGTGTAAGTATATAATCTAAAAAAAGTGAAAATATAGTAATATAACATGGGTGTATCATGATCAAATAATAGTATTCCCCCAACATACTTATGATGTGATCAGCGGGAAGATCCAACATCTGTATGTGCATTATCTTTATCTAAGTATTCTTATATTATACTCAGGTGAAACATGAAACATATGTGTACATAAGAAATGAATGATTTGATATATTATTAACATGGAGAAAACAACATAGGTATAATCAATATTATAACTAGAAAAATGATGATTTTTTTTGTTAATTTTTGAATTTATTTGAATGTTTTTGAATTTTTCATGAATATTCCATTTTTTTGAATATTTTTTTTATTTTTTTGGAAAATGAAAACTATATACAATTATCCCACATAAGGGGCACTGATATATAAGTGATCTAAACTATGAATATGGTATATCATACTAGTGGTACTACTAACGAGTATGTATAGGTGTAATATTTAGCATTGTAGGATCTATGATGCTCTATGTATATATCATAAGACTTTGTGGTATTGAAGAGGTAATAAAAGGAACAGTGATCTAGATGATTTTTTAGAATTCACTAGTATTCATTAATTTTTTAAAAAAAAGGTTGGCTATAGAGACCATATCCAGTGGGATTCACTCTTATTTTATAAGGGCATCTGGCCGCTATGGTATAGTAGTGTAATTTTAATATTAAAAATTACAGTATTGTTTATATACCATATTATTTTGGTACTTTTGGTTATAACACGTGGCAAGATGAGGAGCATTTGGAAAGGCACACATGGTGGGTCCTTAGGCCACCACATGGCTTGCCACCACATGGCCTACCACCACTTCATAAAATGTCATAAAATATAAATTCTTAGGCTAATCTAGGGTTTTGTGACCAAATATCAGGTTCACCTAATGTTTAACACTAAATTTAGACATGCAATATTATCTAGGGTTAATGGGATTAGATTTTATTTTAAAAAAGGATAGTGAAATAACCTAATGAGCATGAAAATTAATAAAAAAAATAAAACAAATAATATAATGAATTTATACATTTCCAAAAATAATAAAGTATAACCATCGATAGATATTGAAATGAATTAAAAATAAATGAGACTTAGATGGTTTACTATGAAAATGCATGTTTGGGTGGGGATGGGATAAAATTGGATTGGAATATCATCCTGAAATAGTGATCAAATTTTGGAAATATTCTTTTTGTGGCCTAAAATACTTACATCAAAAATGGATAGTTCCTTTGACATAGGTGTCTAAACCTATCATAGATATTCTATATGGAATAATAACTAGATTTAAAAGAGACCAATTAAAGCCTTATGAGTTTTATTCCACCCTTACTATGGTGTATTTAGATCATGTGCACAAACTTTCACTCTTTATAAAAATATCAAACCCTAGCTCATCACCATTGAAGTGACTATGAGAGAAATGGGTTAGTGTGCTCACAATGTTGAATGTCCAAAAATACTCCTTTGTGAGAGTGCACTTACTGCAAATTTAATACTCTAAATAAGGACTTAGACTTATGTATTTATCCACTATGAGTTAGTTTGTGTGTGCACAAGGATACAATGTGTGATAAGTAAATACATGTAGTGACCTAGCTTGTAACTTGGAAAATATGGATCATGGATTAAATTCTTCAGACTTGTGGAAACGTTCTCATATTATTTATATGGAAAAAGAGATAAATAGGGTAGGTTTGGTAACTTGAATTCTTGATTTATTACTTTTTGGTATATTTGGTTCTAAATTATATGTGATTTTGAGGTGAGGAACTAATGGGGTTGGTATTTTATATATTCCAATACCTTTTAGAAATATCTCTCATTAAATCACTTAGGATGACCTTTATGATATATTTATTTTACAAATTGGATGAATTTTTGGAACTGGACGCTTTGTATGAGAAGTGGACACTTACATTGATGCATGTGTCCACCTATGACGAAATTATCTAGGGAGTTAAAAGATAGGTACAGGTCCATAACTAGTAATGAAAGATAATAATTAAGTTTATATAATTTTTCAAATTATAGAAGTCTTGGTCATCATAATAATAATGGTGTGACTAAGAGATAATAAATTAGGTGCAAAGAGATAGTGAATATAATCCTTTCAACAACGGGCCTATTGAAGACTAAAAGTTAGAGCCATGATAGGTATTTTCCAAGTATATAAGACTAAGATACTATATAAATCATATTTTAGTATCAACAGTATGCAAACTATAATATATCTCTTCATAATTTAAAATTGACCATCTTTTCTTGGCTCTTGAGAGATTCAAAATTAGTAAGGGATTTATTTTACTAACTAATTATAAAATTGCAAGAAATAAGGCAGTCCTCTTAAATTTTAAAGTGTCTAAATAGGCTTGATATTTAATCACTATATATCTAATATGATTACACCTATTTTGTATTTATAATCAACTCTTTAGGTACTTTTTCATGCCATCAACATGCAAAATGTATGAGCTAACCCATAGGAAGGATTTGAATATGATTTTTTACTATTTATTGGCATGGGACCAATAAAATCATACTCAAAAATTATCATTGAATGGTATTTTATGAATTTAACATCAATGTATAAGAGTCATAAACATTGATATGATGATCTAGAGTTGTTTAAGTAAGATAGATAGCTAGTTTAACATAGAATGTTAGGTTTGTTTTAGATGACTAATATAAATTTGGAAAGGTTAGGACCTATATAAGGAATTATAATGTAATAAAATGGATAATTAGAGACATGTTTTTATGCACATGTCATGTAGGGTGAAGGTGATTCAAAATTAACATTAACAAGTTTCAATTACCACTTTTTAGTGTCTACAAATGCACCCTTTTATTTTAATATTGAAATGTAATAAAAATACTAGAGTTAAAAAGATAAATACATTTTTGAGTGTGTATAACATACTTTTCATTTGAGATAAGGTTCCTAATTTGAAATCTGCACCATTGAAAACCATAATGAACATATGGTTGTTAATGTCCATAAAAAGAAATTTAGAAATGCATAAATTATAATTTGAATTAAAATTCAAGGAAAGAGTATGTTTTATCATAATTTTTATTTAATAATGAATTTTTTTTTAATGGTTTAAAACTTGAAATAGTTCATAATGCTAAACATATACATTTATTAACAATTTTTATTTCAAACTTGTTAAAAATGAAAATATGTTATTTTTGGAAAACACTAAGAATAAATGCACTTAACTTAAATGTAGATTTTTTTGACTATTTTTGATATCTGATAGTGGAAATTAATGGAAGACATAACAATGATTGTGCATGATTAGAGGTAAAATCTAAAATTACTTCTAGATAGGACCACACTCCTAAGACATCAATATAGGTTGATCATATATATTGATTGTAGAATTATACAAGTTGACTCTACCTAATGTATGATATTGAGAAATAGAGAAAATAATAATTGGGATTGTGTAAGATTAGGAACTTAATCTACAAATATTCCTACATAGGACCATGTTCCTTATACATTAGATAAATTAGTTTGTGTTTGTTGACTATGTAAAATTTTTCATTGACTATGATGGAAATGTGTCTATTTCACCATTTTTGTTAGTGTCCATAGAGCAGGTTGACATTTTATGATTCTAGTATCACCATGTATATATTTTTATTGTTTTAATATTTGATTTGGAACCCTTAGGGGTCTTTGAAAGAGCTAAAACTTACAAAAAAATAGATTAGGAGTGTAATGAGATGAGCTAACCAAAATCACCCCCTTGATGATTTACTATTGCCTACATATCTATATACTCTAAAGATAAAATCAATCTACACATAGTTCTCCCAATGAGAGTGATTGTGAAATTGTGTTCTTTGACTATATGTGTACAGCTATACATACATACATACATACATACATACATACATACATATATATATATATATATATATATATATATATATATATATATTTATTTGATATTTAATAATGATAACTCTTGACTTGATTTGAGATTCTCTAGAATTGTCTTATGGATGATCTTTATGAATGATATTGAATTTTAGAGGAATAAGGAAGATGTTTTCAATGTGAAATAGTGTGTAAGTGCTCAATAGATAGTGTCAAGATAGGAATAATGAATTACATTTGATTTTTATTTGTATAAAAAAATGATAATTTCATTTAACCAAACTTATAAAATGTGTGAGAAGACTCAAATAGATATTTCAAAAATTTGAAACTATTCATTAATTGATACAATACATGACCAATCCAAGTGGATAGTTGCATAGTGGCAGACCTAACTTCTTAGGATAGACTTGTCCAAGATAATTAGGGACATCTATCCTAAGGTATTTTAAGAGTGATGTAACAAATGTTTGAGATTCAAATTATAAAGTTCTTTGTAGTAGTAACAACAAAAAAAGGGTTTATCCTATATATACATAAATGTATTTGAGGAAAGAAAAATAAGATTCATTTATTTGGGAACAAATCAAGTGGTTTAGGATATTCCAAGAATTACTATTTTCATGTTCATGTGAACAAATTTAGTTATCTACATTTACCCCTTCCCCACTACCCATATTTTATTTTAGTAATGAAATTGTAAGAGTAAAAGATAAATAATTAAACATGATTATGTAAAAAACACTATATTTGATAATATAGTCTTATTTTTCATGACACTCAATTTTATAAAACCATGAAATAGTACATGAAGGATTCATTATTCATATTTAAAAAGTCTAAAATTATGAAATTTTAAAAATTAAAAAGAGAAAAATGAAGGAGTACACATAAATGGATATTAAACCAAATTTATATTTAATGTATAAAATATAATGGAAATTTGGATAAACATGACCCATTATTGAATCACTTGGAGATATAGTTCCTCATGTTGAACCAATGGTGAATTGAAAGTGATCAAGTCCCATGTTTGAATAAACTATCAACCCATTGAGTTGGAAAGATTCATATTACATCTCTAATGAATGAGTAATAATACCCAATGTATGTCTAAATGAATGTGTAACTATAATATGTTTAATAGAAGTGGTGTCAAGGTTATTGAGTCTCACTAGACTATAATGTACATCACCCATAACAAAATATGGAACCACACAATGGGTTTGCTAAGATAAATACCAAGGTCATTGAGTTCACTATACTTTCATGTATATATAATCACACTAATACAAACATATTTAGATTTTATTTTAATGATAAAAAAGGAATAAGAATATCTATGCCCCCTTTATGACATTAGTGCAAAAATATTTGAATTTAAATGAGCATATGCCTTTGAGTTTATAAATTATATTATTTTTTATATGTACATGAATAATTATCATGATTTTATGACATTGAAAATGTACATGAACAATTATCATACCTCTTGAACTTTTAAAATTGTATATGTGAACATGAATAAATATAATGCCCCCTAAACCTGTGCTAAATGATATAGCATTCCATGCATCTATATGATCAAATTTTAATTGTATGTGAACCTTGTAACTTTTTTTGTATAAATATTCATATTCCTATGCATATGCATTCAAGTGTATGATTATATACTTAAGTGTTTGAAAAGTGAGTACATTTTCATGTCTATGCCCCCATAATTTGTATCATTGTTCCAATATCTATCATGTGTTTTATTTATGAATGAATTAATTTTTTTGAAAATGTACTCTATCATAGAATATAATTTTCCATTACTTTGATTATTTAAAAAAAATTATGCTATCATATAATTTAATTTTTAATTACTTTGAATATTTGTAAACTTGTATTTTGAATCTTTAAAACTTGTATCCTATCCAAAATTTGAATTTTTATGTTCATGGAGGCTTAGATATTTAAGACAACCACACTATGATGCTCACATTTTGACATGAGGCATGTATCCTAAAATTAACTCATCTCTAAATAAGATTTAACTATATGATGGAATAAAGAGATAATCATTAGTGTTATGTCCTCATGTGGAGAGTATGTGATCATAGTAATGTAATTATCATTGAATCACATATGTAACATATTCAATGAAAGGCATACGAGTTTAATGTTTATATAAATATATAATAAGGCGTGTAGTGAAGTAACCATATCCAAATTAGTCTAAAAAATAAATTTTCATGATATAGATCTTGGTACTAGTAATCAATCTCAATAAGCACAACACACAATATCATGAAATGCCACACATAATGCCATGTGTTTTATATAATGGATATGTTTAAATGTCATGTATGCAATAAAAAATCACACATATAAGGATAAGGTCATATAATTTGACATTTTTAAATTTTGTTCAAGAAAATATTTCAACATAAGGCCAATTACCACAATCAATGGATATGTTTAAATGTCACACAAGAAAATATGCACACATATGGCCATGTGCCACAATCAATGGACATGTTAAATTTTTTCACAATAAAATATTTTAAAGATTAGTAAAATTTAAAAAATAAATGAAAATATTAAAATTTACAATAATAAAATATTTTATACATAGGGCCAAGGGACACAATTAATGGACATGTTCAAATTTCACACAAGAAAATAGTGCACACATAAGTGAAGGGAAATAATAAATGGACATGTTCAAATGTTAAAAAATAAAATATTGCACATATAGGACCAAGATACATGCATAATAATAAATTAATGTCTATACTATCATTAAATAAAATAAAAAACATCAAAGGAGTAGAGAACAAGTGAAAACTAGTCTACATTATTCATATCTATCATGATTATATCATATAAAATTGGAATGTCCATGTAGCACAATGCAATATATGATTAATTATAAAGATAATTGTAATATATTTAGATTGGCATGGTATAAATTTCATAAATATATATACGCTATTGATAATGTAACCTATAAAATAAAATTCCCCTAGCATAGGTGTGGTCACTGGGTAGAAAGGAATCCAACATTTTATAATCCATGTATAATAGATGTCCTACATTACACTTTTATACCTTGTTAAATGAATTTATGTTTTAAAATTAATATTTTATATAAAATAGTATGTAATAAATAATATATTTGAAGAAGTAAACTAACAACTTGTGTCATGCTCAGGTCCCAATTTTTTTAGAATATTTTTATTGTTTTTGTATTTTTAAAATATTTGATCTATTTTTTATATTTTTTACATGTGTGTGTGTGTGTATTTACACACACACACACACACACACACACACACACACACACACACACACACACACACACACACACACACACACACACACACACACACACACACACACACACACACACACACACACACACACACACACACACACACACACACACACACACACACACACACACACACACACACATTCTATATTATTAGGACCATAGTGCATGCATGTATAATAGAGTTGAAAGGTGAATTTTCATGGGTGAAAAGTGATACATGTAGATGACTCAAAATATAAAAAGGTGGAAAGTGTTATAATTTAAATATCTTTATCATTACTTGTGGCATATTATGCAATATTTTTGACTTAAAAAGGTATATGACTTAGTGGAGCATGTTATATAATAGGAGAATGTCTTAATGCTTGTATTTGATGTAGAACACATTAAAATATTTGAGGTAATTCCTTAGGAAAAGTTTTATAATATTTAAATTTTGTTTAAACTTTTTTAATTTTCTCATGTGAAAATTGTTATCTAGGAGGGTGTACCACTCTCCTTTGAACTGATTGTATATAAATATTTTGCATAGCTAAAATAATTCTCTCTATATTATGCTCTTAAGTAGGTGAAATAAATATCTCTATACTATTTTATTTAATAGATTCCATAAATAATTATGTTGGTGGTAGAGGAGGAGGATTTACCATTGACTGTAGAGGGTACTCATTGAATTCATGGGATTTGAACACTTGAATATAATGTATATATTTGAGACATTAATGTAATGTGAATAAAAGTGGGTGAAGCTTATATATCCAAGGGTGTGCTAATAAAATATTAAATACCCATATTCATCTAGGGGCATCTTCAATGTCTCTAATTTGAGTTTTTTATGTTATAGGGGTCATTTAGAGTGTGTTTTTAATGGTTAGGAGTCATGGAATTTGAATTTGATCTCTTGTTTTTTCCTACCAAAAGTGGGATTTAAATTTGTAATCATGTTGTGTGTTGGTTTTATTTGTATTTCATCTACATGATAATAAAATATTATGTAAGGAATTATATGGTCTAAAGAGGGGAGTTTAATGGTCTATTCAATTTACATCAAGAGAAGACAATGTAAAGTCAATAAAATTTGAAGTTTTAACTATCATGCAATATGCATTAACAAGATTAGGAAGTTGGTGACATGACATAAAGAAAAGAAAATATATGTCAAAGAGAGAGTGTGCATATGGAAGAAGAGAGGATAATTTTTTTAAAATATTTAGGGTAAGAGAGAAAGAAAATAACTATATTGAAGACAAATAGAGAATATCTACCCTCCTTTTGTAAAATATATACATTTCTAGTCTATTTGTACTGAGGCCTATATAAAAAGAATAATATAGATATTTATTTTGGATAGAGACTATAATTTTAAATTTATCAAGAAAATATTCAAAATAAATAAAAGATAATATTCAAATCAAGAGTGAAATATATAAACATATCAAACTTTATGTTACTTGCACTCTGTGTTTTGTATTAAAAGAGCAGTTTGTGTATAAACTTTGTACAAAAAAGATGCTATAAAATTTGGATTGATAATTTATTTACATTTATAAGTTATTAATTCAACATTATTGAAGTATTATATGTGATTTAAAACATTTTAAATACATGTTTCATTAACAACTATGCCTACACCCTATAAGGAAGACTGTGTTATCACCTATAGGCATATAATCAAACATAGAGTATGGTTAAAGTGCATAATAATGGCATCAAAGGGAGTAAATAATGACTATAGAAGGTAAATAGGAGTATTTTATTCCTTTTCCAATAATTTTATAAGGTTTTAATTTATTTTAGAACCTAAAAATCTAAATTAACCCTTCTCAGGTTAACAAAAAATATGTACACATAAATTCAAACCAAAAATCTTGAAAAGGAATGATGAACATAGGCGTCTAAGGCAATCTAGTAGATGGAGAAAAGTTAAAGGGGATTTGACATACCATAAACATTTGTTACATAAGTTTGAAACTCATTTAAACATTACAATAAGTAATTTTACCCTTCTCAGGTTGGTCACATGCAGCCTTAACCCTATGTTAGGGTTTCAAAACCTAAACTTGATTTTAAGGAGATTCCACCAACAAAAATTACAAAAATTATTGATTAGTTAGGTATTTATTCATAATAAAATATTTTTTGATTTCTATTTATAATACGTAGCTATGTGTATGGAAAAGAGGAACTATGTGCAAGATAGGGGTTTAGAGGCCTAATTAGGCCTAGGCATGGGATGAAAAGGCTATCTTTGAGTTGCATTAAAGAAAGAGAGTTCATGGAGAGGTAGGAAACATTAGAGGGTGTCATAAAATCCTATTAATTTATCAATATCATATTTTACCTATCTTTATACTGGGAAAAGGCTAAAGAAAGCTACTAAGAGTCTTAGACAAGAAAATAAGTAAAGGAGTTATGATAGAGTTATGATGAGAAGTTTTGGTGGATTGAATAAGACTTTAATGAGGACTAGTTTGAGCATGGAAATGATGAAAATTAACTTCATAGGGTCAAGGAAACCTGAAACTTGTGTGAAGCCAAGTTGCAAATATGCTTAAGGTTGTTGAGAATTGTTCTTGTTGTTGAAGTTTGGCATTGATGTTGTCATTGATATCAAAGGGTCTTAAGAAAGGTGTCCATGAGGTTACTAAAGAATGTTATTATTTGATAGACCCACTAAGAGGTATGACATTGGATGAGGATATTTGTATACATATGATTAAGGTATAAGTTCATCAAGAAGGGTTTCAATGTTAGTTTTTGAGTTTCAAGAGCTTGACAAGCCTAGTCATGACATTGATCGTTGAATGAAGACACCTTGTGAGAAGGTATGAAATTGGTGAACTAGTGAGATGGATGAATAGAGGCATAGCATGACATATGAGGTTATTTTATAATGCATATGAGGCATTGAATCACTCAATATAATCTTGAGGTGATCATACATAGGTAGGACCTATAGATCTAGTCTACAACTAGACCATTTCTAGACCTTGTCTAGCCTAAATGAGGCATCATGATGTATTATAAAGACATATTAAGGATTATTTACATTATTTTATAATTTTAATATTTTTTTGAGCATGTTATTGAAGTGTTTATAGCTTTAAATTTGGCTATAATGTTATTTTCAAGACCTAATGAGACTTGCAGGTCAAGGCCTAAAGAGCAAAGAGAGAGATGGTGGCCAGATGGGGTATCAAGATTAGTTTCCAAGGAAAATATTTATGTGAGAATTGAATAAAGTGTTTCATGTTTTTTTAATTATGTTTATAAATTTTCATGTCAAAACTTGAAGTTTAAGTCATGAAAACATTTTTTAAGGTCTCTCGAGTGCACATAATGAAGCATTGTATACCTGAGAAGGTTTTTCAAGTGTTCATTTTCACATGAAGAATTTGATTGATGACATATTATATTAATGGTATATGGGTAATTTTACTATATAATATCTCTAGGAATTATTTTTTGAAATTAGGGGTAATCCTTTCTGATTAATCGTTAACACCAAAAACAATGTTAACCCTCTCTAAAACCTGAACACTAACTCAATGTGAAATATATTGTTAAAAATAGCCTAAAATGTCTCAAATGAATATAAAAAATATTTTATCATGTATTAAACTCTCATAATCATCTCTAGGTATTAATTATTTGTCAAGTGAGTAAGTGGAACCTACATAAAAAGCCTTGTTTCTCATAAATTTATTATAGCAGTCAAAATTGACCAAGTCAATGTTGATAAATGGATGGAGAAAAAATATTGAGAGTTATATTTTATGTCTATGTTTGTTTATAATTATTATATATATATATATATATATATATATATATATATATATATATATATATATATATATATATATATATATATATAATGTGTGATAAATTAATCATCCAAGTTGACCAATCACTAACAAACTTAGTGGTGCAAATAGTGAGAAAACTAGGCAAAAGTGAGAATTCGATTAGGTATGTATTATCATGGATTAGGGATGAATAAAAGTAGATGGAGATTTATTAAATACCTATAATAAATTTTAATTTTGGATACATGTTTTTTATATTGGTTAATATGATCAAAATGTGAATCATAAGTTAACCTATCTATTTTAGATGAGACAATGAGGTACAAGACTATGAGATTGGTCTACAAGACCAATATTGCCATTTAACCATACTATATATCTATATGATAATGGTAAAATGACGTCATAGGATCACATAAATGCATTTTAAGTGTCTAAAAATTATTTTATAGGTGTTTTAGTTCATTGTTTTCATGACTATGTTTTGTGGCTAGTTGGCAGTTCTGAGTGGGCTACTTGCAAATAAGGGTTTGATTCCTTTTGCCATATGTAATGATTAAAATTTACTTGGTAAATTTTTTTACATCTTTAATTTTCTATTTATATGATTTTTTCCCCATGTTTTTATGAAAAAATTGTGTTTTTACTTAAATTATTTAAGATAGACTTTCTGGTTATGCAAAGGCCTAATTGTGAATAGTACTAATGGCATACTTCAAGTAGTGGTTAGAAATAAAAGGTGTCATGGACATAATATGATATTTTTATGGGTATATTTGAGTTAAATATGATAATTTACAAATTTTATATATGTTTTATAGTGTTCTAAAGATTTCAAATGGTAATTTATGCTAATGAAGGCCTAATTGAATTAGGTCTCCTTAAGGCCTAAAATAGGTTTTTGGTCCTATATGCTATGATAAACCTCTTATAATATTAAATTCATGTTAATGGAATTTAATATGTCATATTTTATTGAAAATATAAGTTTTTAAGTATTTATTTCTGACTAAGAGGTGTATGAGCAAGAGCCTAGTATGAGAACAAGGCCCAATAGGCCTAATTTGTAAGTTAGAAAATGTGTGTGTTGAAGTAGAAGAAACATAAATTTGAAGAGATAAATGATGTCTTTTAGAGCATAATAATGGTGAAAATAAACTACCATTAATATATAATATGGGTACTATAGATGAAAATCAAGG
This sequence comes from Torreya grandis, assembly GCA_037957365.1. Lineage (NCBI taxonomy): Eukaryota > Viridiplantae > Streptophyta > Pinopsida > Cupressales > Taxaceae > Torreya > Torreya grandis. The sequence continues at coordinate 377,441 of JARHVA010006913.1, read as the reverse complement.
TCATATGACCTAATCAAGTCAACAAGAGGATTAGTTGATCGAAGAAACCTAAAAGCTAGTTTAAGAGGGTTTGAAGAGAGACAAGAGATGATGAAGGAGATAATCATCTATTCTATTAGAAAAAAAGCGTTATGAATGTTTTGAAGGGTTTTAAGGTGGATGAGTTGGTGTTGAGTCATCTAAGGGTTTGGTTCCTCTTTGTAAGTAGGTGCTTGGCTAGTTGGTGTTGGTGCTCCAAGTGAAGTTGGTGTTTCACTAAATATTTATGTTTGTCTTATAGGAATATATTACATTTTCCTAATAAATGGGTTTTATTAACCTTGAGGGTTTTTCACTCAAATAAGTTTTCTATGTATTATGCTCTTATCTTATGTTCATAAATCTTAATTTGTTGATAATTCACTATACTAGTTTGATAGTTCATGAATGATAAAGTAAAGTTGTAAACATTTTGAAGACTGATTCACCCCCCATATCTTATTCATTGTTCTTCCAAAATGTCATGTCCCCTTCTAGTTGACATCTTTCTGAGCAGATGATTAGCCTATTATGCGACCCTCATAGGCTGATGGGATGGATAGAGGGTCTTGATGGAGATGGGTTGGATTTCGTTTGGGCTCTTTCAGACATGAATTAAAGGAGATATTAATATTTGATTGACTTAATCAAATATTAATTATTTGGTCTAATTTTAATTAATTATTAATTAATTATTAATTATTAATTATTGGGTCTAATTTTAGGATCCTCATTCTAATTTAAGAATTGGTCTAATTTTAAGACCCTAGTTCTAAATTAAGGAAGCCCTAAGTCTAATTTAAGGGAATCTAATTTTAGCAAGCACACCTTTGGAAGGGTATACGAATCTCTCATGGGAGACAGTTTGTATTCATGATTATTATTGATATTGATTCTTGTTAAGAAATTCTTTTGTGAAGATTGAGCCAAGGGTTCCAGGATTCCATTTGCATTGAAGAACGTCAACTCTTCATTGTGTGTGATTCAGAGGTTGTGAAAGATCAACCGATCTATTGCCAAATTGAGAGATAACTTCATGCAAAAGTTATCACAGGTGTTTACAAGTTTGAGAGATAACTTCACTCAGAAGCTATCACAAGGGTTTACAAGTATTTCATTATTTTTGGGTTTTGATTCAAGAATTATCCAGATATAGATCTTTTGTATTAGCCCATAATTCTATAGATCAGGATCAAGCATATAGGTTGTGCTATATCAGCGGCCGTACGAATTCTGTACAGATCCATGAAAATCTGTATGCATCGACAGAAAGTTCAGGCACCGACATCAGCGAATAGAGACTTACAGAGACCGACATCGGTCGACATATCACCGACATCGGCGAGATAACGACTAAAGATCGACTGACGATAGCAGCATAACCGATGTCGGCGATTGTGTTTTTTACACAGCAGGTCGAGACATACCAGAATCAGATTTCTTTCCCAATTTGTGGAATATTCAGGCTATTAAAGTTTTACTTTTCAATATTCTTTGTATACTTGATAGAGGACCTCTATTGTAAGCTTATGAGCAAATAAATAAGAGTTTATACTATGATTTATTTATCTAATTGAAGATATTTTTCAAAAATTCAGATAAGCAATTCAGAGCTTTTGTCTTGATATCCAAAGGGATATTACAGTGGTATCAGAGCTAAATCATGCCATCTTGAGAGGTTGACAATCTTATGCAGCCACAAGGGTTGGGACCGCACAGGTATTTCACGCGCAGTAGAGCTTTGCTTGAAGGCACTCAAGTTTTAGAACAACCGCTAGAAGACATGGGTGACGATATTGGCAGGGCCCGTATCCTCACCATCCTAGAGATCAAGATGATGCAGAGGTTTTACTTACTCTTAGAGAGCTACGAGAATGGCAAAGGTAGAATAACCAAGTATTACAGCAGTTGGCAGTAGCACTGCCGAGATTGGGTACTCTGAGGAGACATTCCCCACACCGTGAAGATGTCAGGAGTGATGCAGGATCATAGAGAGGCCATGGGACTATTTCTCATACAGCTAACAGGCCTACTAGGCCTATCTTTATGAGATAGGAGGTAGAGGAGGTGATAGTAGGTGAGGAGCATGAGGAGGCATTTACAGACACACTTAGGGCAGCGACTGAAGAGTGGGAGTCATTACCACCTATGGTCAGTGAGATGATTAATTTTGACCGATTCCTCACACAAAGGAAAAAACATTACCGAGGTCAATAGAATGGGAGACCAAGACCCCAGAACAATGATCTGAAGCATGCTACGAGCAGGCTCACACTAGCGATGTTTGATGGTAGTGGTAAGCTGACAGCACAGGCTTGAGTTAGTAAGCTAGATACATTTCTCACATTGCGACCGATGGGTGAGGAAGATGCTATCAGATATGCGACACTACATCTTGATGGAGTAGCTCACGATTGGTGGCACCATGGGATGGTGACACTCCATCATAATTGGATCACATCTTATCAGGAGTTTTTGGATAGGCTGGTAGAGCATTTTGATAGGAGGGATCCAGAGTCCTATTTCTGAGAGTTGGCACAATTGCGCCAAAGTGGCAGTCTAGAGTCTTATATTGGTGACTTCCAGAAGTTATCAGTTATGGTTCCTGACATTTCAGAGAGGTGAATTGTAGTACTCTTCATGGAGGGATTGACAGAACCATTGAGAGGTTGGGTCAAAGGTTTTGATACTCCTTCCTTACAAGAAGCTATGAAGAAGGCACGTAGTATGGAGATGGTAGCCCCATCTAGTAGATCTAACTCTAGAGGTACTTCTTCATCCAGGGATAATAAGGGCTTCAACAGGAATAGAGAAAGACCAGGTTTCAACATAGATAAATCAAGTGTTAAGAATGATTCAAAGGCCAATCCAGTAGCACCACCTTTGGATAGAGAGGCTCTTAATGATCTACAAAGGAAGAAGCTTTGTTTCTACTGCAAAGGTCCATATGATGCTAATCATGATTATCCTTTGAGACCTAAGGGCAAAGCAAATCGAGTGATGTGGGCCTATTATGAGGATGAGGAATCAAAAGATTCCAAACATCATGATTGTTTCAAGGAGCCAGAGGCTGAGGCTTCAGAGCCTAGGGTAGAGGTAGAGTCAGAGCTCCAGATTCAGGAGGCACGTCTATCTAGCATCTAGCACGAGGGATCATTCAAACTCCAGGGAGTTTTGGTAGGACAGAGGGTCATTACCCTTCTTGACACGGGAGCCACACATAATTTTATTGATACTAGATTTGTGGAGAAGCGTGGACTCACCACAGAAGAGTTTGAGGGCATTAGAGTTAAGGTAGCTGACGGTTACACCCTCCAGTGTGAGTGGATGATCAGAGATCTCCCATTGCGCTTGAACAACTATGAGTTCAAGGCTGATTATTATGTGGTCAACATAGGGGATATAGATTTGGTTTTGGGCATGAAATGGCTTCATTCCCTTGAGGTAGTCACTCTTAGTCTTAAGGACATGGAGATCCGTTTTGATGTAGATGGGAAGACTCACATTCTTAAAGCAATACGGGACGGTGACATCAAAACCATTTCTTTACATCGGATCGAGAGGCTCATGCAACATGACATGGTAGAGTGGGCTGCCAAGTGTAGATTGGCACCAATGCAGGAGGGACAACAGAAGACCGAATATCATCTTGACATTCAGCAGTTGAGAGTCAAGCATGATAAGGTATTTAGTGACATTCCACCAGGGAGACCTCCAGATAGGGGCATTGAGCATATTATTGAGCTTGAGGAGGGGGCTAAGCCCATTATGATTACTCCTTATCGACATCCTAAGTGGTTGAAGGATGAGATCCAAAAAAAATTAAGGAGTTATTGGCTATGGGTCACATTCGGCCAAGCAAATCACCATTTGCTTCTTCAGTTGTTTTAGTGAAGAAGAAGGATGGCACCCTACGAATGTGCATTGACTACAGAGCCCTGAATAAGAGGACCATTAAGAATAGGTATCCTATACCACATATTGGCGAGCTTATTGACGAGCTCCATGGTGCACATTACTTCATGAAGATAGACTTAAGATCAGGCTATCATCAGATCAGAGTTCGCGAGCAGGACGTGGAGAAGACAGCTTTCCGTTGCCATAGTGGACACTATGAGTTTATAGTGATGCCATTCGGACTCACTAATGCACTAGAAACATTTTAGTCCACCATGAATAGAGTCTTCCATTACTGCTGAGGAGGTTTGTACTTATTTTTTTTTATGACATTCTTATATACAGTAGGACTTGGCAGGAGCATTTGGCTCATCTGGAGACTGTACTTAGCATCTTGGAGAGGGAATCCTTGTACACCAAGGAGTCTAAATGTGATTTGGGGATGACCAAATTGTTATACTTGGGTCATATTATCAGCGTAGGGGGAGTGCAGATGGATCCTGAGAAGATTTGTGCCATCATAGACTGGCTTATTCCAACAAACCTAACACAGCTAAGGGGATTTCTAGGTCTGTGTGGTTTTTATCGGAGGTTCGTGAATGGTTATTCATGACATGCAGCTCCTATGACAGATTTGACTAAAAAGGGTGCTTTTTGTTGGACACCTGAAGCACAGGAGTGTTTTGAAAGGTTTAAGGAGTTGATGACTACGTGCCCAGTTTTGGCACTACCTGATTTTTTGAAGCCGTTCGAGCTTCAGTGCGATGCTTCAGGCGAGGGCATTGGATCAGTGCTTATGCAGGACAAGCACCCCATAGTATATGAGAGTCGTAAGCTCAAGGGACCAGAGAGACTGTACAGCATATATGATAAGGATATGCTTGCTATCATGCATGCCTTGGCAAAATTTAGGCAATATCTAGTGGGCAGCAAATTTTGCATCAAAACGGACCACAACAGTTTGAGACATTTATTGGGGCAGCGAGACCTCAATGATTGTTAGCAGAAGTGGGTGAGTAAAATACAGGCATATGATTTTGACATCTCTTTCATCAAGGGCACCCAGAATGTTGTGGCCGATGCTCTTTCATGCAGGCCGTATTTGAGTACCATGGTCCACATTACAGAGGATTGGTGACATATGATTGTGGTAGAGTATGCCAAGGATACATGGGCATCTAGCATGGTTGAGGGATCGATGGTTGACACCAGATATACTCTTGTGAATGACTTGATCATTTACAAGAACAGGGTTTATTTGATCCCAGGATCATCGATGAAGAACATTATCATGCGAGCTTTTCATGATATACCTACTATAGGACATCCCAGATATTTTAAGACTTACAGATAGATTAGGGAGAGATTCACATGGAAAGGCCTCAAAGCAGATGTTCTTCAGTATGTGCGTGAGTGCCCTGTTTGTCAGCAGAACAAGTAGGAGAACACATACCCAACAGGATTGTTGCGGCCACTTCCAATTCCTGACAGGAAGTGGGAGTGTTTGTCAATGGATTTCATTACGGGCTTGCCTAAAGCCCAAGGACAAGATTTCATATATGTAGTTGTGGATTAGTTAACGAAGTATGCACACTTCTTCCTGATTACCACCACATATACAGCTACACAGGTAGCAGAGGTTTTCTTCTAAGAGGTATTCTGACTGCATGGATTACCTCAGAGCATAGTGAGCGACAGGGATAGTCGATTCCTGAGTCACTTCTGGCAGGAGGTGTTCTGACTTTGTGGGACCGAGCTTACACCTAGCACCAGCTACCACCCGTAGACTGATGGACAGACAGAGATAGTGAACAAATGGGTGGAGGGCTACCTCAGGAACTACATTGCAAGGCAGCAAAAAGCTTGGGTCAAGTGGATTCATCTGTGCAAGTATTGCTATAACACAACTTTCCACATGACCATTCAGATGTCTCCTTTTATGGCATTGTACAAGTATGAGGCATCAAGTTTTCTAGATTTGCTACTGAGCGACAGTAGAGTGCCGAGTGCTGGAGACTTATTGCAGGAGAGTCAAGATACTATGAGGACTCTCAAAGAGAATATTGCTAAGGTTTAGAATCAGTAGAAGCAGTATGCAGATCAGCGGAAGACTGAGAGATCTTTTGAGGTGGGTGACATGGTCTATCTTATGCTACAGCCTTACCGTCAGTCTACTCTTAAGAAGAGTGGGGTAGAGAAGCTTAAACCACATTACTACGGTCCTTTCAGGATCTTGAGATGTGTTGGAGAGATGGCTTATGAGCTAGAGCTTTCGACAAAGAGCAAGGTACACAATGTCTTCCATGTATCACGCCTCAAAAAGGCATTAGGACACTGGGTGATACGTTCTACAGTTTTACCTCCCTTAGATGATGAGGGAAAGTTGATTTTAGTACCTGAGTCCATCTTGGAATCTAGAGAGAGACAGTTGCGTAGAAGGACTATCAGGGAATATTTGGTAAAGTGGAAAGATTTGCCAGTTGAGGATGTGACATGGGAAAGTGAGGATATTTTATAGCATCTAGAGTTGAGATTGCTTGAGGGCAAGCAATTTCAGGAGGGGCGGACTGTCATGTCCCCTTCTAGTTGACATCTTTTCGAGTGGATGATTAGCCTATTATGCGACCCTCGTAGGCTGATGGGATGGATAGAGGGTCTTGATGGAGATGGGTTGGATTTCGTTCGGGCTCTTTCGGACATGAATTAAAGGAGATATTAATATTTGATTGACTTAATCAAATATTAATTATTTGGTCTAATTTTAATTAATTATTAATTATTAATTAATTATTAATTATTAATTATTGGGTCTAATTTTAGGATCCTCATTCTAATTTAAGAATTGGTCTAATTTTAAGACCCTAGTTCTAAATTAATGAATCCCTAAGTCTAATTTAAGGGAATCTAATTTAAGCAAGCACACCTTTGGAAGGGTATAAGAATCTCTCATGGGAGACAGTTTGTATTCATGATTATTATTGATATTGATTCTTGTTAAGAAATTCTTCTGTGAAGATTGAGCCAAGGGTTCCAGGATTCCATTTGCATTGAAGATCGTCAACTCTTCAGTGTGTGTGATTCAAAGGTTGTGAAAGATCAGTGGATCTATTGCCAAATTGAGAGATAACTTCATACAAAAGTTATCACAGGTGTTTACAAGTTTGAGAGATAACTTCACTCAGAAGCTATCACAAGGGTTTACAGGTATTTCATTATTTTTGGGTTTTGATTCAAGAATTATCTAGATATAGATCTTTTGTATTAGCCCATAATTCTATAGATCAGGATCAAGCATATAGGTTGTGCTATATCAACGGCCGTACAAATTTCGTACAGATCCGTGAAAATCCGTACGCATCGACAGAAAGTTTAGGCACCGACATCGGTGAACAGAGACTTACAAAGACCGACATCGGTCGACATATCACTGACATTGGTGAGATAACGACTACAGATCGACCGAAGATGGTAGCATAACCGACGTCGGCAACTGTGTTTTTTACACAGCAGGCCGAGACGTACCAGAATCAGATTTCTTTCCTAGTTTGCAGAATATTTAGGCTATTAAGGCCGTACTTTTCAATATTCTTTGTATACTTGACATAGGACCTCTATTGTAAGCTTATGAGCAAATAAATAAGAGTTTATACTGTGATTTATTTATCTAATTGAAGATATTTTGCAAAAATTTAGATAAGCAATTCAGTGCTTTTGTTTTGATATCTGAAGGGATATTACACAAAAATTGGTGTCAAATCCTACTCCATTGAGGAAAGTCTAACATCTTTAAGGTGATCCTAATAATCACAAAAATGTCTTGTGATCAATAGGAAGAAGACAACATGTATGATGAATAGGTCTACTATGATAGTGAAGAAGGAGAAGCTGAAATAGACATTGAATCTGAGATCATAAGTTCCTTTGATGATTTTAAACATCTAAAGAATAATATCAAGGATCTCAAGAGTTATGTAGAAGGGGTAAACACAAGGTTTAAGTCAAAGGATGTTGAGTATGACTAGTCGAAGATAGATCTATATTCCTTTAAGGTTGAGCATGATCATATTATATAAAAAATGAGAAAGTTTTAAAGAGAGCATGAGAATTCAAAATAAGTCAAAAATAACAACATAAAAATACCAATCTATTATCCCAATGCAATAAAGGATAAGTCATCATGGAACCATGGTAAGTACATGAATGTTGTTTTCTATATTTGTCAAAATATAGGACATATTGAAAAATTATGATCTAATATAGTTAGAAAGACCACAATATTCAATAAGACATATGAATATCCTATAATGCATAATAATAATATAAAATCATCATAGAATCCAAAGCAAGTTATGATGGATCATATTGAGCTCAAAATTCAAGATGGACTATTTGTGAAAGAGGAACAAAAGACCAAAGTGGATTCTATGCTAGCTCAGACTACCTTTCACATTGAAGATGAATGCATGAAATGGTATATATATAGTGGTTACTGAAGCAACATGAAAAATGAAATAAATAAGTTCATCTCATTAAAAATAATTTTATTGGAGTAGTGAGGTTTGGATACAACACAAATGCCAATATAGTTGGTAAGGGTATCTTGAGTTTAGATAATGTAAAGACCAAGACACAAAATTTATTGTATGTGGAAGGTTTGAAACATGACATACTTCATGTAGGTCAAATTTTTAATTAAGGATGTGCGCTCACCTTGTAGGATAGAGGGTGTGAGATAAGGAGATTCAAATCAAGAAGCTTAATCACCAATGCCAAGAGGAAAGAGAATAACCTATATGTCTATAATGAAATCAAGAAAGAGAGATGTTTTATGACAAAAATAGATGAAATTTAGATATATAATATAAGGTTAGGTCACCTAAACTTTGAAAATATATTTCAGATTAGAACTAATAAATTTTTGAAGAATATGCCTAAGATCACCACACCTACAAACATACTTTGCAAGGCTTGTTAGCATGGTAAGTAGACTAGAAGAAGGCTAAAATATAGTGAGTAATTTATTAAAATACAATTTGAACTAATTCACACTAATATTTTTGGGCCTAAAATAATTCAAATCATTCATGGAGATAACTAATTCATGTTACTCTTATATGATTTTACAACAATTACTCGGGTTACATTATTAAGAGAAAAAATAGAAGCTCTTGACATGTTCAGGGAATTCAAGGTTGTTGTTGAGAATGATAAGAATGGGAAGATCAAGTGCCTAAGATATGATAGAGTAGGAGAATTTAGGTCCAATGATTGTTATTACTTTTATGTGGTTTATGTAATAAGGAGACAATTCTCAGTAGCTAGGACACCACAGTAGAATGGGGTACTAGAAAATAAGAATAGGATAGTTCAAGAGATGGCTAGAAATATGCTAAATGAGTCTATGTTATCTAATGGATATTGGAGAGAGGTAGTAATCACTATTATCTAAATTTTTAATAGAGGACTAATAATAATTATTGGAAATAAGACTCCTTATTAATTGTGGAAGGGTAGACATGTGAATATGAAACATATTAGAGTGTTTTGGAGAAAATGTTTCATTAAAAGAGATGATGAAGACTTGGGTAAGTGTGATTCTTAATTTGATGAGAACATATTCTTAATATACTCATCAATAATTTTAGCCTATAGATGTTATAATAAGAGATTACAAAAGATAATGGAAAGCACCAATGTGAAGATTGATGAGACAAGGAAATCTCACTCATAGTCAAATAACAATTTAGGTAATATGGACTTGAATAATGAAGAGGATACTATAGAGGTTAATGAGGAAGAAGAAGAAGTTGAAGAAAGACAAGATTCAAAATAACCCTCAAGACAAATTCAAAGAGATCACCCTAAATCTCAAATCATTGGAAAAATCAATGTAGGTATGCAAACAAGGAGAAGACTATTAATTAATCTAAATCAAGAGAATGACACTATATTATCCAATATTTAACTTAAGAGTCTTATAGAATAAATCAAAGATAAATTTTGGATAGGTGATATGAATGAAGAGTTACACAAAATAGATAATATTGAGACTTGAGAACTAGTTACCAATCCTAAATACAATAATATTATTGGTACAAAATGGTTGCTAGGAAACAAGTTGAATGAAGATGGAGAAGTCACTAGGAACAAGGCTAGATTGGCATGCAAGGGATATGCATAAGTTAAAGGGATAGACTTTGAGGAGACCTTTACACTAGTAGCAAGATTGGAGACCATCGTATTATTTATATATTATGTATGATTAAAAGTATTTAAGGTATATCATATGGATGCCAAATTTTCCTTTTTGATAGGGAATTTGGAAGAGGAAGTGTACATTAAAAAACTTGAATGGTTATCACTATTATATGAGAAAGACTATGTTTGTAGATTGAAAAAGGCCCTCTATGTTCTAAATTAACCTCTTATAGCTTAGTATTATTGGGATGGATAAGCATATATTAGATCAAGGATTCAAAAGAGGAGTTGTAGATAGGAATATATACATCAAGATAGAATATGACCATTAGATGATAGTAGTTGTCTATGTGGATGACATCATCTTTGGTAGAGATAATGTGAACATGACCAAGGCCTTTGTATAGGTGATGAAGAAAGAGTTTGAGATGTCCATGCTAAGATAACTATCATTCTTTCTTGGGTTTCAAATCACTCAATATGAAAAAGGTATATTCATCTCATAATCCAAGTACATATGAGAGATGTTGAAGAAGTTTGAGATGGAATATTACAAATAAGTTAGTACACCTATGATCATAGGATGTAAGTGTTGGATGGTGGAGCTTGATATTATTATAATTCCTAGTTCTTGATAGGAGGTGCAGGGGGGGGGGGGACAATGACCTCCCACTATAGAAGTGCTCGCAAATAAAAATTTAGTTAAAATTGCATTGTAAAATATTATAATTTCATATTAAATCTAGACCATTCACTATTAAGTTGAAGATCTAATAGTATAAATTATGTTTGTGAATTTTTTTTCTATATGTAAACCTCCTTTTGATATGAGGGTATTGGAATTATGGCATTACACTATGTGTGAGTGAAGATGATATTGTAGTAGATGTATTGTATGTTTTTCCCTTCATTTGTGGGACTAGATAATAAGAAGGACTAGTTGTTTTTATGTGGATGTAGCCCATATTAGGTAAACCACATTAAATATGTGTCTCTATTATGCTTTGTTTTACACATTTTATTTACTTCTTTAATTGATTAATATTTCTCTATGTTCTATATTAATAATAGTATATTGAGCAAGGAAGATGAGTATTTCAAGGTCAATTAGATGCCATATAGGTCAATGATGGGAATTTTATTGTACACCACTACCTCTAGATATGACATAATATAACTAGTAGATCTTGTGGGAAAGTTTCAAGTAGATCCAAAAGAGAATAATCTATAAGTAGTAAAAAGGATACTCAATTATCTCAAGGGGACTATGGAGTATGGATTTTGGTATCCAAGAAGCAAGGATTTTGTTTTGATAGCCTACATAGATGCATATTGGGTAGGAAGTATAGATGATAAGAAGAGTACGAGTAGAAGAGTCTTCTTCCTAGGTGGGTCCTTAGTTTCATGCATAAGAAAGAAGAAACCATAATTAGATTTTTCCAATTGTGAGGATGATTAAATTTTAGTATATTCATGTTTCCCTTAGGTCCTATGGATGATAAAAACCCTAAAAGACTATAATGTGGAGTATAATGGTCCTAATCTTATTTATTTTGATAATACAAGTGATATAAGCATCTAAAACAACCCCATCATGCACTTAAAGACCAAACACATCCTCATTAGATATAATTTTATAAGAAATCAGGTAAGTGTATAAAGTGTCAAACTTGAATATGTTTATACACAAGATCATATTGTAGACATCTTGACCATACCACTTCCAAATGTAATATTTGAACCCCTAAGACAAGAATTGGGTATAATTCTTGCCCCTAGAAATCATTTAAAAATTAGAGTACTTAGGGGGAGATAATCATATTAATTATCTCCAAGAATAGGAGAGTTATTCCAAGAAGTTATGAATGGAGATAGGGGAGAATATTTATATTATGTCTCATGAACTAATAAATCTTGTGTGTTGAGTATTTTAGTTACAAGTAGTGTGATCCAAAGAATTGCATACATCACTTTGTAATTTATGTCAAGGGAGGAAAAATACAAGAATTGGGAGAAAAAAATTAGTGGTATAAAATATGTTTTTTCATAAATGATAAATGGGGAGAATATTTAGCATTATTCCTATTGTTGAAGTTTGGCATTGATGTTGTGATTGATGTCAAAGGGTCTTAAGAAAGTTGTTCATGAGGTCATTAAAGAATGTTATTATTTTATAGCATCATTAATAGTTATGAAATTGTCTAATTATATTTTCAAACATATGAGAAAGGTATAAGAGCATCAATAAGTGTTTCAAGGTTAGTTGTTAAGTTTCAAGAGCTTGAGAAGCCTAGTCATGACATTGATCATTGCACAAAGAGACCTTGTGAGAAGGTGTGAGCTTGGTGGCCTAGTGAGATGGATTCATAGAGTAATAATAGGTTGTATGAGTTTTTTTTATCATGAATATGATGCATTTAATCACTTAGGATAATCTCAAGGTGAGCCTACAAAGGTAGGATCTATAGATCTAGTCTACAACTAAACCATTACTAGACCCTGCCTGGCCTAAATGAGGCATCATGAGCTATTATCAAGATATATGAAGGATTATTAAAGTTTTTTAAGCATGTGATATATTTTTTTATAATTTTATTGAAGTAATTATATCTTGGATAATAGCTAGAAGTTCAATTTTAAGACCTATTGTGACTTGCAGGTTAAGGCCTAAAGAGCAAAGAGAGATGTGGTGGCCAAATGGGGTATCAGGATTAATTTACAAGGCAAATATGAGAATTAAAATAATATTTTAATTTTTTTTCAAGTATTTTTACTAATTTTTATGTCAAAATTTGAAGGTTAAGGCATGAAAATGTGTTTTAATGTCTCTTGAATGCAAAGAATAAAGAGTTATCTACCTGCGAAGGTTTCTCAAGTGTTCATTAGCATGTGTAGAATATTAATGAGGACCTAATATATTAATGGTATATTGTTAAGGGTAATAGATAATATCTCTAGGAATTATTTATGTAAATGATACACAGTTCTTTATGAATAATCATTAACAATAGAAATAGTGCTAACCCTTTCTAAAATCTCAATGCTGACTTGATGTGAAATATATTGTTTAAAATAGAATAAATGGTATAAAATGACTATAAAAACTATTTTAATATGTATTAAATTCTCGCAATCATCTCTAGGTATTATTTGTTTTTCAGGTGAGTAAGTGGCCCCTATAAGAAAGGCCTTGTTTCTTGTAAATTTACTTTAGCAGTAAGAGTTGACTAAGTCAAAATTGATAAATGGATGGAGGAAAAATCTTGAGACTTATAATTAATTTACATGGTGGTTTATGATAATTTTATAGACTTGAAGTGTGCTAAAATAGTAATCCAAGTTGACTAGTCCCTTACAGACCTAATGGTGCAAACAGTGAGAAAACCAGACATAAGTGATAAGTTGATAAGGGATGAATCCAAGTACATGTATAATTTATTCAATACCTTTAATAAATTTTAGTTTTGGATATATGTTTTTTATATTAATTAATATTATGAAAATGTTTCTCATAAGTCAAACAAACTCATTCAGATGAGATAATGAGGTACAAGACTATGAGATTAGTCTATAATACCAATATTTCCATTTTGACCATATTATCTATCTATCTAAGAATGGTAATATGAAATAATAGTATAATATAAATTCATTTAAATTATTTTATAGGTGTTTTAAGTCATTATTTCCATGACTATGTTTTGAGGCTAGCTAGCAGTTCTGAGCGGGCTACTTGCAGAAAAGGGTTTGAGTCCTTTTTCTCTGTGTAATGAAGTATAATGCAATTTGAATTTTTTTTTAGGTATTTAAGGTTATATTTATATGTTATTTTTTTAATTTTGTTTTAAATAATAATTTTTTTGCTTCAGTTGTTCAAGACAAACATTTTTGGGTTTGCACAGACCTAATTGTGAATAGTGTTAACGACATACTTCAAGTAGTGGTTGGAGTTAAAAGGTGTCATAGACATAATATAATATTTTTATGGTTATATTTTAGTGAAATATTATATTTTCATACTATTTTATAATTTTTATATTGTTCTAAAAATTTCAAAGGGTAACATATGCTAATGAAGGCCTAATTAAATTAGGTCTCCTTAAGGCCTAAAAGAGGTTTTTGGTCCTATATGCTATGAATAACCTATTGTAATATTTTATTCATATTAATTTCATGTAATACGTCCTATTTATTTAAACTATAAGTGGTAAACTATATATTAATAACCAAGAGGTGCATGAGCAAGAGCCTAGTATAAGGACAAGCCTTGATAGGCCTAATTTGCATGTTAAAAAATGTGTGTGTTGAAGTGAAAGAAATAAAATTTTAAAGAGATAAAATATGTCTTTTATACCATCATAATTTTGAATATAAAATATTATGAATATATAACATGGATAATGTAGATGAAAATCAAGGTCATATGACCTATTCAAGTCAAGAAGAAGATTAGTTGAGTGAATAAACCTAGAAGGCAATTTGAAAGGGTTTGAGGAAGAGAGAAATGATGATGAGGGAGATAATCATATGTTGTATGAGAATTAAATTTTTTTAAAGGTGATCAAGGTTTTTAAGGTGGTTGAGTTAGTGTTGATTCATCTAAGGGGTTGATGCCTCCTTGAAATCAAGTGCTTACTAAATCCTAATCAAGTGGGTGTTTGGCTAGTTGGGGTTGGTGCTCCAACTGAAGTTGGTTATTCACTAAATATTTATGTTTGTCTTATAAGAATATATTACATTAACATACTTAGTTGTTTTTATTCCCCTTGAGTGTTTCCCACATAAATAAGTGTTTTATGTGATATGCTCTTGTCCCATGCTCATAGTTCTTAATGTGTTGACAATTCACTATAATATTTTTATAGTTCATGAATGATAAATTAAATTTGTAAAAGTTTTGAGTTTTTATTCATCCCCCCCCCCACTCTCAGTCATTATGCTTCTAATAAAGGTAATAAAAGAGAAATTTTAATAAAGATTAACCATAAAGAAATGAAAGAGTTAGTAAGGAGTTGAGGTTTGAGATTGGTTGGAATATTAATAGACAAGAAAGGAGGTATAGGTGACTAAATGGAATAGTGAAAAAAATGAATATAACATGATTGGACACGTTGAAAATAAGGGTGGACTCTAGGTGATGAGATAATGAAGTAACAAAGTAAATGAATAGAGATTAAGAGATCCAGAAATATGGAATACCAGTTGGGTTTTGGTTGAGTTAAGAGTTTAGAGACTTGTTTCCAATCATATCAATGTTAAAGGTAAGAACCTTTTCATCATTTTAGTATTAAATTTGGTAAATTATGTGGACAATTTATGTTTGACTTTTTAAAGTCTTGATTTAATTTATATGAACATTTTACTAAGTATGTATTTAAGGTTGATTTGAGATGTGGTTATGAGTTGCTAATGAGTTATAGGAAAGAGTGGAGAGGCAAAAAATAAAAAGTTGTGTGGTTGAATACCTTAAACCAATATTATTAGAAAGAGAGACCTAGTGAAAGGTCAAAGGAAGAAGCTCAAGGATATATTGAAGGTAGAAAGAGAGAGACCAAGTGAGGTTAAGGAGACAAGAAGATAATCTTGTCAAATAGAATTTAGGTCCATGTGAGACCTCGAGAGAGAATGAAGATAAAGAGAGAGTAAAAAGTGAAAGTGAGATGAAGGGATTGAAGTAATAAGGTTACCATAAGGAAATGGGGAAATAAGAAGTTGATAAGAGGGATATTTATGAGTTGAAGGTAGTCTTGATAGGTTTAGATCAAGTTTTAGAAGATCTTATACTAAAGTTTTTAGTTGGAATCATAAAAATAATGAGATGGCCTCTCAAGAAAATGCTGATGAAGAAGAAAAGGCAAGCAAAAGTGTGAAAAGTGAGAAGATAATTCAGGGTGATAACCAAATAGCCTAAGAATAAGGAGAAGGGGGAAAGTAAGCATCATGAATTTAAAACTAATTATGTTTTGTCATGTGTGAATGTAGGTGTAAGAGTTGATGTGGATATGAACTAGTTGGGCCAATGCATAAGATCATGGAACATGAAGAGGAAAATGAAGGTAAATGTGATCTACATCAAATGTATAAAGAGATGGTGAAATAAGAGACAAAAGAGAACATAGATGAGTTGTAAAAAGTAATGGATGCTAAATACAAGGGTCAATAGAAGAAGGTGGAGTGCAAAGTTGGTAAACAATGGGAAGAGAAGACTGTAGTAGTTGAATAAAGCTCCAAAGTGTTGATGGATGGAAGCAATGAGATTCTACAATCAGTCACTCATGATAAGTTAAGGAATGCATTATTTGAACCTCAATAAGTGGTTATTTTAGTCAATAAATAAGTGTTTTGTCTTTTGAAACACATCCCATATCAACAACTCAATTGGAAAATATGATTACAAAGTTGTCTAATTAGATATCCTTGATAGATAATGTGCAGTATTTAAAGGATTTTTATAAGAAGATAATCATGTTGAGAGAGTTTTATATAGGAAGTGAAGTGACTGATGAGATAAGGATTAAATAGTAGTAAGAGAGGAATAATGAGGTTGAAAAGGTTGACAATATTGTAAACAATAATATGGAACAACAAGCATTAGTACAAAAGATAGTAGAGTCAATCATAGCAAGGACAACCATTCAATTGAAAGAGTGTGGATTTATATAATACAATAAGGAGGTTTTTGTGTTTAACTTGTGTGTTCTATGTGTAGGTTTGTTGTAGGAAAATAACAAGATGTTGAAGATGATCAGGTTAGAGATTGACATTCATAGAGGTAACCTCAAAGGAAGAGCCAGTGCAACCTTAGTTAAAGAACAAGGAGGTCTATGTGTCACTTATAGATCTTAGGATATATAAGGATGTGGCACTACATATTTGTATTAGACAAGAGAGAGTGATGTTAAATAAGGTTTCAAGAACAATCATTCATAAGTAAATCCATTCAAATTTTGAGGAAAGTTTGTTCTTCCACTTGGTAGTATGGTGCAGGGGCATATTAAATGTCTCAATTTTGATTTATTTTAGGTTATATGGGTAATTTAGTTTTTTTTTCATGGTTAGGAGTCATATAATTTTAACATGATCTCTTCTTGTGTTTTCCTACCAAAAGTGGGATTTAAATTTGTAATCATGTTGTGAGTGTTAGTCTGATTTGGTGTGTCATCTACATGACAATATAAGATTATGTAATGACCTATATGGTTCCAGTATGGGTGTGTAATGGTATATTCAATTTACATCAAGAGAAGACAATGTAAAGTCAAGAAAATTTGAAGTTGTAACTGTCATGCAATGTGAATTGATAAGATTAGGAATTTGGTTACATGATATAAAGAAAAGAGAATGTATGTTGAAGAGAGAGTGTGTGTAGGTAATAATAAAGGATAAAATTTTAAAAAAAACTCAAGGTAATATAGAAATAAAATAACCATATTAAAGACAAATTGAGAATCTCTACCCTCATTTTGTAAACTTTGTATATTTCTAGTTTATTTGCATTAAGGCATATATAGAAAGAATAGTGTAGGTGTTTATTTTATACATAGACTATAATTTTAATATTATTAGGAAACTATTAAATAAAAATAAATAATAAGATTTACATCAAGAAGGAAATATACAAACTTTTCAAACGTTGTGTTGCTTGCACTCTATGTTCTACATTAAAGGAGCAATCTGTGTATAAATTCTATACATGAAATATTTTATAAAAGTTGGATTGATCTTCTATTTAAATTTGTATGTTATTTCCTCAAACCTATTTAATGATTCTATGTGAGTTCAAACATTTTGAATACATGTTTCATTAACAACTATGCCTAGAACCTATAAGGAAGACTGTGTTATCACCTATAAGCATACAATCAAACATAGAGTATGGTTAAAGTGCATAATAGTGGCATCAAAGGGAGTAAATAATGATTCAATAAGGTAATTAGGAGTTTTATATTCCTTATAAAATCATTTTATAAGGTTTTTAATTAATTTGAAAACCTAGCAAACCAAAATAACCCTTCTCAAGTTAACACAGACTATGTGCACACACAGTCAAACCAAAACTCTTTAAAGGAATGATGAAAAAAGGTGTATAAAGTGATATAGTTAGTGGATAAAGTTAATAGGGGAATTTATAGACCCTAAAAATTTGTTATATAAATTTGAAAGTCATTTAAATAATTGAATAAGTAATTTGACCCTTCTCGGGTTGGTCACAAGTAGCCTTAACCCTATGTTAGGGTTTAAAGACTGAAACTTGATTTCAAGGATATTCTACTTGCCAAAATTGCCAAAAAAATGTGATTAATTAGGTATTTATCCATACTAAAATATCTTGTGAGTTTTATTGCTTATACGTACCTTTGTGTATGAAATAGAGGAAGTATGTGCAAGATAGGGTTTTAGAGGCCTAATTAGGCCTATGCAAGGGATGAAAAGGTTATGTTTGAGTTGATTTAAGGTAATATAGTTCATGGAGAGGTATTAAATTTTATATTTTGTTACAAAATCCCATTAGTTTCTCACGTTTATATTATACTTGTTTGTACAATGGAAAAAGGCTAAAAAAAGCTACTAGGAATATTAAACAAGAAAATAACTAGAGGAGTTGTAACAAAGTTGTGTTGATAATTTTTGGTGGATTGAATAGGAGTTAAATGAGGACTAGTTTAAGCATGGACATGATTAAAATTAAATTCATAGGATCAAGGAAACTTGAGTCTTGTGTGAATCCAAGTTGCTAATATTCTTAAGGCAAGAAAAAAGTAAGTTCAAGAAAGACTAACAAGAAAGGAATGAGAGAGTTAGTAAGGATTTGAGGTTTGATATTGGTTGGAATAGTAATATAAAAGAGAGTAGGTGTATGTGACTGAATTTAATAGTGAAAAAAAATTAAAAAAAATGAGTGGACATTTTGACAAGAAGATTGGTCTCTAGGTGATGAGAGAACAAATTAACAAAGTACAAGAATAGAGATCCAGACAAATGGAATCAAAGTTGGATTTTGGTATAGGTAAGAGTTTAGAGACTTTTTCCCATTAATATCAATATTAAAGGTAATAACCTCTACATCACATGTGCTTGTTAAGACTATAAATGGAGTATCCATTATTGTTGAATCACCCTAAAGAGTTAGTAATATATTCCTAAAACTATTTTGTTTATCTTCATGGGATGCTTTGACTATTATTTATGTGGCTTGTAAATATTTTTATTTGTGCCTAAGAGTGAAAATAATTGTCATTGTACATTAATTTTGAGTTGATTCATTATTGGTCATCAATGTATAGGTTGTTTATTAATACAAGTTCTAATAATAAGTGCATGTCTATCTGAATCAACATTAAAAAATTCATTGTCATCAAATGTGATCATAATAAGTGGTGTTCCTATAAATGTACTAATAATTTTATCTATTTAATGCTTATAAGTGAAAAGAGGAGGATCCACACTATACACATTATGCTCCTCTAGATCATCTAGATTTTATGTCATGTCATTGTTTGGAAATGGATTACTAATTTTTTTTAACATTGCATTGTAATTTTACTATGGTCTAGCTTTATCTATGGGTGTGTTTATCACAATATTAGTTTTGTAAATAAAATATTGAATCATATGAATTATCTTGGAAATTTTGTTTGTAGAATGTTTGATACATTTTTGGTAATCATACTATATGTTATTGTCAAATCCTTTGTGTTAGGGCTTGGTTATATCAACCTATAATGTTGGATGGAGATGTATGAAATTAAAAAAAGTAAGTTTTGTAATAATACATGATGAGGTTGTAGTAACATTGAAAATTTCCTCCTTGGGGGAAGTATAAATTGAATCTTGTTCATTTATTGTGATACTACATTCAAATTTACTTTAGTTTCATCCTTTCATTCATTATATTTAGTATTTTAGTTTGATTTTATTTGAAATTTGACATTTGAAGTGGATGGAAAATTTCATGAATATTTGATCTTGTTTAAGGCTATGTTTTTTAATTTACTTTATTTGACTGTATGACACACCTAATAAAAATATTTGAATTTTTAATACATGGTAGACTCATGGAGTGGTGATAGAAAAATTTGTGTGAAGATATTTTTAACTCATTGTTTTCCATAGAATTATTCATCTTAGCTAGCACAATTTTGTATGAAATAATGTATTCAAGGATTGGATCGTTTGACCCTTGCCTGAATTTTACAATTTATGCATAAGATATATTTTTGCCAATGTTTATAGAGAAGTGTGTTGGAAAACTAATCTTTGAAAGGGTTAAATGACTCAATTGATTAGATTGGAAGATAATAAAACCATCATAGAGAATAGTGTTTGAGGCTTCTTGGGAGTAACTTGCTTAATATTTTTTCATTGTATGCATAATACAAGCATGTTTCATGTAATTATCAAATATGTTGTTCAAGATCACATTTACATTCATAGAATGGTAGATTGTGAGATATAAAGCCTACTAATAATTAATAAAATGTTATCTCATGTGAAAAATTATTATGAATAAAATAATAGGAATATATTGAATGGATAGCTCTAAAGACACCTTACTCTAATTAAAATAACTTATCATATAGTTCTATAAGAATTTAATCAAGAGATTGTTCATTAGGTGAGGTTGGTGGTTGACCATGTGTAGTAATTAAAGGAGGTGTGTATGATGCTTGTATATAAATATTCATATGAATATATTGTAAACCATATGATGCCCCCATAAATTTTGATGTTGTCACATATGTAAAAAAAGGTGCTGATATCAAAATATAAGAAATAGTAGTAACTAAAACACTTGAAGTGGGAACATTTTTTTTTCAATATAGGAGCTAGAGTCAATTTATTTTGTTCATATCTTGCAATGTATAGTAATGTGTCAATATTATGTGGATTGGAATTAAGATATTTAGTTAATTATTTTTCATTAATATCATTTAAGTGTTTTTTTTAGCTTTATAAATATGAACAATCATGATAAGTCCATCAATGGGGTGGATATTATGAATTATAAAATTCTCAATGCAAAACTATTCTTGTTGTGAATTCATAGTTGACATTTTTGAAAAAAACCTTAATGATGCTTGTATACAAGGAAAATTATTACAACCATGTGAGTTGAGTAAGACTTAACATTTTACATTATTCATTATAATTTTTTATGATATTTTATTTTTGTTATTACACATATATAATGCATCCAATTAACACATCAAAAAGTAATATATAATGTGATGACAAAATTCATTATCTATAACAAAGGATATAACAAAAGTTTATTCATTATAACCATGTTTTGAATTTTCAAATGGGATTAAGGATGTAACTAGATAGGGTGTATTTTCTTTTTAGGATATTATTTATATTAATATCAATCATTAAATATTGAACAAATTCCAAAGTAAAAATAACTATGGAGGATTATGTTGTCCCATAGACACACTATTGCATCTCTAGGATACACTGAAAGTAACTTCATGGGGGAAATTGCTTATTAATATACTATAAGAACAAATGGTGGAGAATAAAAAACTTATGAATTTAAAATATATAATGAGGTAAGTGGAAACTAAAATAAATTTATAGTGTTTTATAATCACTTGAGTATTATAAAAGCACCCCTCCCACCATGGATTAAGTAAAACTGAGGACTACTTTGCCCAGAATCACAAATCCTTTGAGTTTTAAAATTTTGAAATAGATTTCCTAAAAAGAAATAAAAATAAGTAAAAATGAAATGTAATGAAAATCAAATTTATTTTTTTAATTTTATTAGGTAAAAGACCTAGTTTTATAGGGACTAGGAACCATAGTATAACCAAAGTATAATAAAGTATAACAAGCCCCATGGGATGAGAGCCAAAAACTAGAGTATCACAACAAATATATAAATATAATAATAGAGGATAAAAACAAATAAAAATATAAAGGAGATATTTTGAGAGTGATGACCCCTCTATGAGTACCTTATCAGCCTTAGTCTCCTTCACTTGCTTAGTCAATCTATTCTTGGTGATTCTCAGCCAGGTTTTATTGCTTAGGCCTTTAACATCCTCATTAGGCATTATAATTTTGGGTTCCCTCTATGGATGATCCTTTTCAAGAGTCTTCTTGGAGGGTTATTTTATGGGGGATTTGGTGGAGGAATCCCTGCCACCTCAGTGGCCTACTTTTGAGGAGTTCCTTCATTCTTTACTAGGTTTGAAAATTATTGGATC
This sequence comes from Torreya grandis, assembly GCA_037957365.1. NCBI lineage: Eukaryota > Viridiplantae > Streptophyta > Pinopsida > Cupressales > Taxaceae > Torreya > Torreya grandis. Next base: position 355,116 of record JARHVA010006913.1, on the reverse strand, counting down.
ATTTTGGAGGACTTTTTGTTAATGGAATTCCATTCCCAGATCAAACCTACCAAGCACATCCATACCTCATGTAATTTTTTATTAAATCATTCTAGTTTATCCATGTTGAATCTAATCACCTCTGATAGGGGGACTTGCCTTTATCTTCCACCTTCATAGAGTTTTCTTCCTCCATCATAAAGGGATTATTATTGATAATAGTGAGTTTTATGAGAATATCCTTGTTAGAGCTCTTGGATATGGGGCTTACAGGGGAAATGATAGGCAATGGGTGGTGGGAGCCTAAGGTAGGATCTTCCTCAGGGGAGTCATCATCTGAGGAAGACCTCTTTATTAGAATATATTTATCTTGAAGGGTCTCACCATGTTTTACTAGTAGGAGAATGAGGCCTTGGTCGATGACTATGTTAGCTTCATTGATTTGGTATATGATTGATGTACACTCCAAGGATTTCGAAAGAAAATAAGGTAGGATAATTTTTACACCTTGAAAGTGGTTCATCAAAAGTAAATGATGTGATAATATGAGATTATACATATCTTAGATGGTGATATACTTCATTATCTAAAAACAAACTTTAGGACAATAATGTAGAAAATCCATGTGTGTGAAATCATTTTTGTTTATTTTAATGATATCATTGGTTCTAAAAAACCTCTACATGAGTTGTATCTTTTTCTACTAGTCCTTGAAGGATTTATCCCCTTCACATGACATTCTCATAACTTTACCTATCAAATCCTTGATTAAAAAAATTCTTATGCCTTTTATTTCCACTAATTTCTTATTCTACTCCACAAATTTATTTGAGATGCCTGCATCATGACTAAAAACCCTATACATGAATTTTGTAAGACCTCGTCTACATATATTCCTCTAAACCTTTTTAATTCTCCAGATCTCTAAATAAGATATCAGTTCTAGTTTATCAGTTCTAGTTTGTCTCTATTACCTCCCATATTATTGAGAGTGGACTAAAATATTATACAAAAATGGAATTCACTAAGCCCTATTAGTACTTATAAAAAATATATTCAAATAAAATATAAGTTTTGCCCCAAACTTTTCTAATAACTCTCCATGTGATGATATGATGGAAATATATAATTTTTGAATGCCCTCACTTTGGTTGGAAAATCTACATGTGTGAATGCCACAACATCATCCTATATAGTAATGGATTCATTTTGAATTACTAACCTAACATTTTGAAGGATGCGGTATCCAACATGCTAGTTGATAAAATAAGGAGGCAACTCTAATGTTAATGAGTAATTTTTCCACCTCATTCCCCTTGCATTAAGTACGAATTATGGATAAATGTGCTATTTTCATAAAAATCTACTTAGAATCATATAAAAAGACTTTAATTATGTGTTAAGGGGTGGTTATACCATATAAATCATTTATTATGTTGAGGGGGTGTCATTTAATTATTATTCTACCACCTTGAGTCTAGAAGCAAGCAGATTGTCCCAAAGTGCTACCTTAGCTATGGCCATATGGTTGGTCTAAATTCCTAGGGGGCCTATGTACATAGCAATAAACATCCCTAATAAATTTTTATGACTCCTCCCCCACCAATAAGACCTATATTTCCTTTTAAATCCCCATTGAAATTGAGCTTAACCCATTCCTTAGGTAGTGGCTTCCACCTAACATGTTTACACAAAAAGTACTTAGAAGGAGACTTGAATATTTATACCACCTCTCATTATATAAAAATAAATCATTCTAATGTTGATCCTATATTTCTATCTATAGGGGGAAGTCCCTTTAGTTTTAAGTTATGGCTTGACAAATATAGAGGAAGACCTCTTTTGTTTAATGTCTTTTATTTGAGAATAAACAATCATTTCAATATTTCCAAATAAACCCAAAACCAGTGAGGAGGGATAAAGACCAAAGGAAAGAAATGGATAGAAGGCTCCAAGGTGAACTCCATTTCATAATGAGTTTAAGGATGTTATCTAGTTTAACCCGAGATATGTTTATTTTTTTCAAAAACCATTTAAGAATGCACAAACTAAAAGGGCATGAAATGAACAAATGGTGGACCAAATCTTCTACTTCCATTTAAAATAGGAATTTACTCAGTACATTGAGTCAAATTTTTAACAAGCTATACATAGTTAATATCATATCCTGAGTAGCTAGCTAAAATAATAAATTTACCTTAGGAGTGAGGTGTTTAATCCATAGGTATTTCTAGTATTCCCATTTATCTTCCAAATCTAGGTGAATAGTGTGTCTAGAAGAGACTAAGTATTGCCCATTGTCTTCAATCACCCATAAAAAATGTTATTTCTTAAGAAAAATGGGAATGTAAATTTGAATAATAGAATGATTGAGATTTTGAGGTTCTTAGGCATAATCAACCTTTTAACCTTGTATGGGGAGGACTTTCCAAGATTTCAATTCATCAAAGTCATCCCAATAATATTTTACCTTAGTGCCCCATCTCTCTATGAATATTGAACATAAATTTGCCCAATAACCCTATGAAGAGAGGGGGTGAGTGGATATCTAGGAATCCTCCAAAAAATAACTTTTTCCCCATTTTTGATTTTCCATTTAATTCCTTTTATTATTAGGTCCTTGTAGCTATAGATGGCCTTCCAAAAGGTAGATCCATCAGCTAGACCTTCTTCCCAGAGTAGGTTTTCTTCCTTGATTCCTTTTAGATATTTGGCCTTGACAATTATAGACCACTTTATATCTTCTTTCATGAGATTTTAACCCATTTTTTCCAAGAGGACATAGTTCATATTTTTAATACATCTAAGCCCCATTCCCCCATTTTATTTAGTGATGCAATATGTTTCCCATGAGAACAAGTGAAATCTGAAATGGTCCTTGGTGCCCCTCCAAAAAAACACTTTTTGGATTTGTCCTATCTTGGTAGCCACCTTTCTAGGTATCTATAAAATGACACTAAGTATATAAGGATGCTCTATAATGAGACCTTGAGTAGTTAAAATTTACATTCTTGAGTGAGAAGGTGACATTTTCATCCTATAATTATTATATGAATTCTTTTGATGAGGGGATTCCAGAGGTTAGAATACATTTTACCTTTAGGAGGGGGGATTCTTGGATTTTTGTTTCTAGTATGACTCTTCCCTCACCTATAAGTTATGGAGTTGGACATAATTTATTTTTGTATAGATGCTCATTATTCCCTTCCAAAGCTTTAATTTCATCAATTACCATTAGTTCCTCCTATAAGGCCATATTTTTGTAAAAATATGTCTCCAAAAACTTCCTTGTTCCATTTTTTTAGGTATGCTTTCATGAAGTTTTATTTTTTGGCCAGGATGTACATATCAGTAACTAAGAAGGGTTATTTTTACCATTCCTTTAAATACTCAATCAAGTTTGTGTGGTATAACCACATGCTTTCGAATCTAAAATTAAGGAATTATGCTCAAAACTGATTCTGGGTAAAGAGGAGATATTATTGGTGAAATGAATGTCCTAATTTAAAGAGATCAATATATGATAAAGGTAGACCTAAATTAGGTTATCTCCCATCCTCCTATTAGATCAAGTGAATGGGTTGCCTTTTAGCCCCACACCCATAAGCCCTGTTCTGGAAATGAATTAATTAAAATCTAAAATACTCTCAACGAGATCTATTGGTCCCCCATTTTTTCCTTTGGGAATAAAAAGTGTATTAAAGTCACCAACCACAATCCAATTCCAATTGTTAGAGTTCTTTCAGATTCAAAGGAGATCCTCCCATAACTTACTATGTGTATTTTTGAAGTTTAGGGCATAAATGTTGGATAAAATCCATTCCTCATTTTTGACTATATCTATGAAAAGGATAGAAACCTAATCATTATTTTTTTGAAGAAGAACACCTTATAGAATTTATATATTCTAAAGGATTTCAAGAATCCCTGAGGCTCCCCTATATCTAGAGAATGCAACATTACACTTCCTCCAGACTTTTTTAGCACATAAACTTAGGGTATTTTCAGACATTTTTTTATTAGACAAGAAAAATAGTAGGGTCAATTATTTTTATCAAATTATAGAGGGTCTTCTAATTTTTAAGGATTTTTAACCCTCTAACATTCCATGTAATAATCTTCATTTCTTATCCTTGGTGATTTTGAGGGTTTACTAAGGACCATTTGTAATTTTTTTTTCAATATTTGGTGTCACCATTCAAGGAGATCTACCTATTGATTTTGGAATGATGAAAACATTATCTTTCTTTCTCCCTTTCCTATTCTTGGAGTGTGTTTTGAACCCATCATCTTGATTTGCATTTTAGGTTGGTGATTTACTCGAAGATAATTGTTCCTTATCTTTTTTTTTGGGGGGGGGGATTAATAGGGGATGTTGTTAGATCCTAATTTAAGGGATACCTCTCTTCACTATTAATATAATAAAAAAATGGACTCTTGTGATATAAATCATAGTTTATCTTTCAAAAGGTTCCATGTTTCAGAGGTGAATCCAAAACCAATGAATGATCCATCAAGGGTAATAGGGGATGGGGAAGAATAAGGTAAATATTAAGGGAATGCATGGGGAAAATGAGAGGGGGAAAGCTTTGGGGTCCTTTAAGATCTTAGGTGAGAGGGTGAATTTAACTTAGGGGTGGATTTAAGGAGAAAAAGGGACTCTACAAAAGGGTTGACAAGGCCCATCTAACGGCCAATCCTCTTAGGGAAAGGGATAGTAGGGGGTTGCCTAGGGGGTTTGAATGCAACCATATAAACTCATGGAGGGATCCCAATGGGCATCCAACATAGGAAAGTCAAAAATGCCAGTTGATTATGGGACAAGATCACCTTAAAGATTAGAGGTAAGTGATGAATCAAGTAGAGAAAAATAGTTTATGCAAAAAATACCTATCAGGGTGCTTAGATGAGTAGTACTTGGAGTAGATTTGGGTGTCTTGATATTTAAAGGAGGGTGAGCCTTTTCATTTGATAGTGGAGTAGATTTTTGGTCCCATGCTTTCTTGGGAGTTATAGGTACTTGATTCTTCTTAGAGAAATTCTTATGCATGTGACTCAGAATGTTTTAGTGAGGGAAAATAATATAATTATTCTCATACATAATATAATATGACCAATCACCATATTTGGATTTGATTTTGATCTTATGAAGAAGTGATTTGCCCATAGCCATGAAGATGTGAACCTGAGTTACAACCATCTTTTGACAAGATAAGCTAACAAATTCAATAGTAATGGGTTATCCCATAGCTCTGGTGATCCCCATGATGACTTATGGGTTCCATTATTCTTGAGGGAGATTCAAGAGGAGAACCCACATTGGGATGTCATCCATTGTTACACTGCTAAGATTCAAACTAGCTTTCCAGCTCCTAATGGAAATACTCGATTTGACCATGAACTAAGGTCATTAAAAAATGACCTTAATGTAGTATTCTTATGTTGAGAAATTAATCATCAAAAATATTTGGCTAAGGCAAATGCCTCTATTTATCCTTTGGGTTTCCATTTTAAATTAGATAGATATGAAATAGGTTGATGCTCAAATAGAAACTATTCACCGTAGCCAAAATTGATTTTTTAGTTCCTAGTTAGCTAGTTTCACCATAGAATTAGGTACATAGATTCATACCTCATTGTTTTCAATATCCAAGATGATCTAGAGGTCTGATAGTTCATGGCCCACCTAAATTTTTCTTTTCACTCTATCTACCCAAGATAGGGGGCACATTAAAAGAATGTGATCCATTTGTAATCAGTTGATTTTTATTAATGTTAGCTAACACCAAGGGAATATCCAACTCTCTTAGGCCTTTGTTTACCATATAATTCCCTTGAAGAGAATCATTTGGGGTAGCATTGACTTCCACATAGTAATTATTGTTCAACTTATTGTGTCATGGTTTAGTGCTAGAGTCTTCACGGGTGTTCTAGTTTGCATGTACAAAAATAAATTCAACATTTTGAGGGTCTTCTAATTTTCCTCTGACTTCCTCACTCTCCATTTCACAACTCTACTTTTCTTATCAATATATATATTACCTTTTTTATTTGTATGACTTTAGGGTAAAAATCAGAAATCTACACTATACACCAATGGTATAAAATATAAAAATAAAAGTATTTTAGTATAAGTAAAATATGGAATTAATTTTTAATCAATGATGTCAAAGAGAAATTAATCCAATAAAGGATGACCTGATCTATCTTTAAAAACTATAAAATAGGAGTTCAATGTAAACTCTAGAATAAAAGATTAAAAATAAAATAATGCTAAAAAATTGTATAAGTTCACCAATATATTTTACCCTTCTTATTAAGTAATTAAATTTTTATTTAATAGGTGTAAAACTTGAAAGAGATCATAATGTTATAGATATATAGATATTAAAAATTATGATTTGTAACTTTGTAAATATGAAAATATGTTATTTTTAGAGAAAATTAAGAATAAATGTACTTATATTAAATATGGATTTATGTTGACTATTTTGTATATGTGAAAGTGTGAATCAACTAAATATAACAATATGAATATGAATAATAAGATGTAGAATTTTAAACTTCTATAACTGATTTTTGAGAGTGTGTGTGTACATATATATATATATATATATATATATATATATATATATATATATATATATATACACACACACACACATACACATACATACATACATATATAAATACATGCATACTTGTGATAGCGTAATATCAATAAAATCATATGAGTATATCCATGGATAAGAATACACTCCTTAGACAACAATACAAGCTAACTACACCCATTAACTATAGACTCGTCCATGTGGGATTTGACTAAAATATATTTTTTCTACCTTTTACATCTATGTCCATTAAGTGGGTAGAGATGTTACATTGATTGCATTTTTTGTGTATATTTATGTATTTATCCTATTTGATTTGGAAAACCTAGAGGTATATATGATAGGTAAAACCTACAAAAAAAGAGGGGGTGTGTAATGGGCTGATCTGAATGAATCACTCACTTAATGATTTACCACTACCTATTTCTCTAGATAATACAAAGAGGGAATCAAGCCATACACAATTATCCCACCTAGAGTGATTATGAAATTGTGCTCCTTTTCTATATGCATGTAGCTATAAATATCAACTTGATACTTGAAAATTCCAACTCTTGGCTTTATTTGAGATGATTTAGACTTTAAAAATCATTTATCCTTGTGAATTATCTTGAATTTGGGAGGAATATGAAAAATTATTCTCAATATGATGTAGTGTTTAATTTATTAATAGATATTTACAAGATAGGAATAATAAATGATGTTTGACTTATATTAATGATTTAAATTTTGATAATTTGATTTATCTAGCCTTATGAAATGTAAATAAATACCTGAATAGATATTTAAAATTTTAAAAACTATTAATTAATTATCATAGGAAATGTCCACTCTAGGTATAAACTACATAGACATAATATTTTTAACTTTTATTGATTACTGATGCCTTACATCTTTAAAGGAACCCATCGAGACTCAATCTCCTTGAGTTTACACCCTAAGGGGTACATCAAGAAAGGGGTGGGAAAACTTGAATGCTTTGCAAGATTGTTGTCCCTTTTTGCTACATTATTACCAATATAACTAGATCCCAAAACCATTCCCTAGGTTATTTCTCCTCCCTTAAGTATTCCTCCAATATTTTTCTCTTGACATTCCTCTTTTCTTGTCTTAAACTCTTTTTTGACTATTATTTATATTGGGTCAACCTAGTATAGTTTAGGGGTATTATTTATTTTCTTAGTTTGTTAGCCTTTTGGCTAACCTAGCACATATCAAGTGAATTATCCTTGAAAACATACTAGGATAACTGGGTCAACCCCATGTAATCGATGCTCCCAAAAAGATTTAGGAAAATATCTACTTATATGTACAAGATCATTTCAATCATTATTCATATGTGCAATCAAGAGTTATTATTCATTCACACTTCTTCACAATCTACTCTTACACCATTCTACTTAAAGAGATTTAACTTAGGTTTCTTATTTGGAGAATCTAGTCTTATGGATAAGTCTTGGATGCTTTGGCCTTTCTTAGTGATCCTTAAAAACCATAAAAACCTCTTGCAAAGCCCCTTTGGCAAAGGGAGGGATTGAGTCTCGATGGGATCGCATTCAAGTAAGTATATTCTAACTTTTTTATCATCTCTTTTAGTAGATAGAAAAAGCATAAGTGTTGGTTCGAATAATACTATCTCTCATATTTCATGTATTAGGGTGTTACTCATACTTACTTTAATTAAAGTTCCCTATACATGTTTATTTTATTTCTTCTAACCCCCACTTCATGCAACAATCTTTGGTGTGCACTAGATTAGATTTTTACTTTCTTTATATTAGTATAAGTGAGTGTTTTAAACCTTAAGACTCCATTAGGGTTGTTTTGTAATTATGTTAGATTGTAGGCTTTAGAACCATTCCTAATGTGATGTGTTGTGACAAGTGATATAAGAGATCCCCTAATTAGGTCTAGAATATCGACATATTGGTCATGCTTCTGCTAAAAAAGTGTATCCCTAATCATAAGTGTAGGTGTGATTTATCTTATCTGATCTAGGATTAATTCATAGACATGATGCATTTATGATTGCATACATTCTAGTGAACTTGACATGAACTAACCCTTTTAGTATTTATTCAATTTTATTTCACTTGTTTCAATATTTTTATCACTTATTTCTTCCCTATTTTCATTATTTACATCATCATGAATCCAACACATTTTATGGTTTGCAAAGTGGATGAGTAGAACTAAATATATAGGCAAAACAAGGAATCTACCTTTTCCAACCCATGTTTACTATACTAGATTGACCTAGTAGACCCTATACAGTCTATAGCTCATTTTCCATCTTTTTCATACCTCTATTCACTATATTCGAATTGACCCAGTTGACCTTGTATAATTTACAAGCCCTATTTTGTATACTGGATCGACCCAATCAACCCTGTACATTTTGAAGCTCCTCTTGTCTCTTTTGACTACCTCTATTTACTGTACTAGATTGACCCAATCAAAGATGTAAAGTATACAAACCCTATTTTCTTTACTAGATCAACCTAGTTGACCCTTTATTGTTCTCTACTTTCTTTATTTTTTGATCTAGTTCTCTATTTCTCTTTCTTAGCATTTTTATTCATTTATCTCAAGCATCATGTGCCCTATCAAATATTCTTGAATAAATTGAATCCATTTAGACACTACGTGGGGCTTTATTTGCTTCTTATCTTTTCCTATGTTTTCTTCTTCTTTCTAGCTTATGGGGAATCTTGTGATGCCCATCCATATATTTTTCTAGAATTTGGGGAATCTTTTGATGCCCATCCATATGGGGTTTTAGACTTTCAGGCATCTTGCGATACCCATTCGTATATCTAATTACCCTTTCATGCATCTAGTGATACCCACTCTTATTCTCCATTACATTCTACTAAACTAATTAAACTCCAAGAAACATTCTGAGACACATAACTTTGCTTCTCACGTGCTCATCCTTGATATAGATGTTAATGTAGGATCCTAAACATTTAATTTTTTTCATGTTTTCTATCTATATCTATCTAATAGATTTTGTAGGTCACCTAAGCATAGGTCTCTCCCTCTACAGTAGTTTCCTTCCTTTTGCAAACCTCCAGTTCTCCCTTTTGGTCTTTTGGTTTCTTGATGTACTATAGTCTTCTTTATATTCATCCAGTTTCTCTTCCTTTTTTTTAGTTTTAGTTTTTCTTCACGTCCATTGGGTTTTTCTTTTGTAATTTTATTTGTAAGACCATGGATAGGACCCAAAATTCCTCACAAAACTACCATACTTTATCTATTTTTATTTCATTCTTGTTTCTTGCCAATGCTATTTTGGCATGATACCATTCTTTTTATGTCAATAGATACTCATTTCTATTTAAATTCTGATAAGTAGAAACCTACGACAGGAGGTAGGGGATGAATGGCTATGGTTTCAATATTACTTAACACTCAAATCTTATACACTTTTTTTTACAATATTAGAACCAAGTTTTTGATTCTCAAGCTCTTACTAAAGGCAAGAGAATAGCATAAACTTGGATCAATATAAAACAACTTAATATCTAAGAGTTTCCTTTGATGCCTAATTCTAAGTAGAGAGGTCTTATTTATAGCAATTTGGGAGGTCCTGTCTAGAATCTTTGCCAAGGTAGTGTCTGTCCCATCATGATTTACAACATAAAATTTATCTATAGAGAGATGTTGTTGGAAGCACTAGATGAGGATGTCTGGTCTGGTGGGTCAAACATTACTTCCACTTCAGTCAATATATCATCTTCATTGATAGGTTGAAAGAGACATCTTAGCTGGAAGGTACTTGAAAGATGCCAATGCTAGGGTTCAGTATCACATGTATGGCAGTGAGGATTAATAAAAAAATAAGATTCCCATTCCATCTATCTATGAATGATGGTATGTACAATAGTGTCTTGATCATGATTTTTTTCTTCATGAATATGATGTGGTCCATATCATGCAATCCATCTGTAAATATGCTCATTATGTGATGATATAATATTGATCCACCAGGTCCACAAAGGATGTTTCACCAACTGAGTGAATTGGTGAAAAAGTAATTCACTATTCATGTATTTGATGGTGAATGTTCCTGTTCTTCTATGGTGGTCTGCTTCTATGGAAGTTACAAAAGACATTTGTAGGTTTGTATCTGCTTCACAGTAAATCATTGTATATCATTGATGTAACCCTTCTCTTAGGATTTATTCTTGAACCAAGATATTTAAAGAATCAAATCCTTGATTATAAATTTTGGTTAAGTTAAAACTAGGATAGGGTTGGTACATTAAAGTTGTTGGGGGATTTTTGTTGAGCCAATCTACCATAATATTATCAGTACCTTTTATATGTTCAATAGAGAAATTAAATTGGTTGAAAAAGGATTACCATTTGACATATTTTTTTTGACCATCTTTCCTACCATGATCCTTCTCTTGAAAGGTCAAAAATCTAGTACAATTAGTTCTTGCAATAAAATGTGGTAGATGAAGTAGTTTCAATATAAATTTCTCAAGGCACTTTTTGATAGAATAAATCTCTTTGTTAGAAGAGATACATTTTAATACATCAAAGATAAACACACCAATGGAAAATTCACACACAAACTCTTTATTTTCTAATTTACAAACTAGCATCACTCCCCATGTAGTATCAGAAGCATCAGTGTATATGATAAATTGGTCAAATTTTGGGATATGTAGCTCTGGAATTGAAGATACCTTAGATTTTATCTCCTTTAGAGTAGTTGTATGTTCTTCCTTCCATTAGAATCCTTTCTTCTTCTTATGGAGGAGTTCTTAAAGTATGAACCTATCTTCACCTTAATTAGGATAGAAGTTATTTAAATAATTTAATAATACCGAAAATACTTGAAGCTTTGGTTTATCAAGCTTCTCAAGAAAATTGATGACTTTTTCTTTGATATGTGGTTGGACTTGTAATTTATAATTTTGGACAATCATTCCCAGAAAGTTACATTCTATTTTGCAGAGTTAGATCTTAGTTTCAGACAAAACTATACCTGCATTTTTTTCCAGCTCTAAGAATTTTAATAGATGGGAGTAATGATCAGAAAGACTATTAATAAAGATTAAAATAAAATCTATATATACACACAAAAAATTTGAAGTGTATTTGAATATGCCATCCATGTAGGCTTGATAGTATGCTGGATCATTCATTAAGCCAAATGGCATTACTGTCCACTAAAAATGGCCAAAGGGGTAGTTGAACGTTGTTTTCTCTCTATCAGTTTATTTAACCCTAATTTGATAGAAACTAGATTTGTAGTCAAATTGTGAGAAATACTTGCACTTTGTGACTTTATCAAGTAAATAAATCTTATCTGGTATTGGATATGGATATGACTGGGTAATGGCATTCAATGGTCGATAATTGATGACCATTCTCTTTTTGCCTCTCTTTTGTTTTGAATGCTTGTTGACCATGAAGGCATAACAACAATAAGGAGAGGTTAATTTTTCAACAAAGCCATTAGTTTCTAATTATTTTATCTAGGTTTCCATATCACTATAATCCTGTGAAGGAATTGGGATCTTCTTCCCAATTTTCATATGCTTGCCTTCTAAGAGGTTAATCTCCATTTCAAGCATGGATTTAGACCAAAATTATTGAGGATTATCAGAATAGATGGTGGTTTTAATCCATTCTCCTAGTTCTTGTATATCTATAGGGATTATATTTTTAGGGGTTTGATTCATTGAACTTAGAAATTATTATGTAGCATATATGAGATGAGGAATTCTAAGCCTTTCATTCTCTATGGTAAACATGACACTTTTAGTGGTTGATCCATAGGGTGAATACCTATCTATAAAAGCTCCACCTAGAAGGATATCTATAGGCATTTTGATTAAATCAAATAAATCACAATGGAATATTTTATTTTGGATTCTCAAGGGTTGCTGGTGTTTATACATATTATAGATAAAACTATTACCTTGTATATCTAGGCTCTTATAAGCAAGAGAATCATCTAATTTCTTCCAGTCTTAGATAATTTTTGGTTTGGCAAAAGAAATTGAAGCACCTTTGTCAACTTGTGCATCTACTAATCGTCCATTAATCTCAATAGTAATAAACTGGGCAAATTTTCCATTGATCAATTATGTAAGATAAGTTGGTTGAGGCATTTCTAATGGATGAATATCTGTGCATACCAGTTTATGTCTTGCTAGAACTTAGATTGAAATCTTCTCTTGGTAGAATTATTCTTCAGCTTATGCTTCATCTTCAGTTTCTTGAATATTGCTACATTCTCCTTGCTCAAAGTACTATTCTGGTTCAGAAAATAAAGAGTCTTATGTCTCTATATCTTCTTCATTTTCTTCAGTAGGTAAGAGGATGTCCCACTGAGGTTCAATCTTTAGAGAATGGATTTCTCATGGGGGGTCAGTGCTGGTGAACTTGTTTGTAACCCAAGAGTCACTTGGATTGAAAGAACTTTGGAATTGCAAAGGGAAGTTGAAAGGCCTTTGCATTGAAGGGGGCATTCTTGGCATGGATGGTTTCCTTCCTTTGGATGAACTTGTTCCTCTATTGTAGCCTATGTTTCTTGGTCTAGAATATCTTTTAGGTACCTCATTATGATGGCGAGACCATCTTCCATAAGCTTCAAATGGGAGGCTGGAATAATCATGAGACTGAGGCTATTGTATGTTGGTGAGTGGTTACTCCAAATCATCAGCTAATTATTTGAGAGCTTTAACATCATTTTCAAATTCTTCATTAGAGAGTTCATCTAGGACTGGTTCATAAATGGCATCTTGGTGATAAGTATCTTCTTTAGTGTCAACTATATCCCACCACATGGCTGCGTTGGAAGAGAAAACTACTTTGACAACTAATTTTTTGCAATGGCACTGAGGAGCAATGTGACCAAGTTTGTGACAAATATAGAAAATGCAAGTTTTGGATGGAGAATGAGGGGTTATATGTTTTTTTAGAAAGAGATGAGTAACATAAGAATGCTTGTGAGGAAAGGAGTGGTGCTAAAAGGACATGTGGGAGTGATGCTGCTTCTTTTGTTACTTGTGGGGCTGGATGAATTACTGACAACCAAATGGTGCAGTTTTATGAAATCTTGGAGCTATTTGAGAGGCTTAATGCTCAGTAATATTTTAGATAGTTTTGGTTATTGAGATAAGCTACATGGACTATTATTTATCAAAATCAATAACATCAGAAAGAGACATGTCATCTAGTGTTAATCCTTTGAGGTCAATATAATCAATCACCTTATCAAAGAGATTATAAGGTAATGCTTGTAGAAACCTCATTTTAGTTTCCATTGAGCCAAAATAATGACTTTCATAAGCTATTTCTCTGAATTATTTGACAAAAGCATCAAACTATTTAAATCACAAAGCTCCATTTTAAGCAACCATTTTTGAGACTCAAGTTCTCAATTTCCTACAGGAGGTGAAAATTCATTTATCAACAGATTCTATAAATTTTTTAAAGGATCAGGTTGATTATGTATAGTATCATACTATTGTTGTTTAGTCAGTGAATCCCACCATTGCGTGACTATTCCCTAGAATTTTTTTTGAAGCAAATATAGTAGTGGTATCTGGATCAAGATGAGATGCAACTGTGATTAGTCTCATGGAATTACACCAAGATCTCAACTATATAAGGCCTACTCATGATAAAGTAAATTCTATTCATAGTGCCATATCCACCTTCAGCACCCAATTGTCTTCCATATATACAAAATTAATAGCTCTTGAAGATAGTCTTGACTAGTTAGTAAAACAAGAACAGAAGGATACAATGAAGATAGAAGAAGTTCTAGAACAAAAACCAATTTTGTCTCATGGAACTAGTTCTATTAATTTTGGCACTTGTTCCCTTGGGTTTTTATTTTGTGAGTTGCTTTTTAATTCCATGGATAGGACTTGACATTCCTCACAAAACCACCATATTTTATCTACTTTTCTTGTCCTTTGTACCCCTTGGGTTTTTATTTTGTGAGTTTCTTTGTAAGACCATGGATAAGACCCAACATTCCTCACAAAACCACCATACTTTAATCAATTTTTTTCTTGTTTCTTCTTGCCAATGCTATTTTGGCATCCTTTGGGTTTTTTATTTTTATGAGTTAATTTATATGAAGGCTCTCTTACCTTAATTTTTTTCTTACTTATCAACACCCTTATGGGTTTCTCTTTTATGAATTGCTTTGTAAGACCATGGATATGACCTGACCCTCATAAAACTATCATCTTTTCATACTATTTGTCTTTATTCTCAAACTTTAGCTTTTATTTATTTTGTTAGATAAAATTTACACATTAATCTATGTTATCATGTTTTCATCCATTTATCTCATTCTTATGATAAGGAATCACATTTTACTATCATTGTATCCTTTTTTTCCCTTTGTCACATTTTTTTTTTACAATTTGAAGTAAATTTTATTGTTTCATGTGTCATTCCTATTGATATCCCCTTCCTTTCATCTCTGCATTGGATAAAACAAGGTCAAAGTCAAGATAGCACTTTTATTTCACCTTGATTCATGAGACTCTTAGACTCCATGCTCGTTTAAGTTTCTCTCTCTTAGCAACCTTATCACAAGTTTTCAAATGAAAGTCATCTTTAGCACCCATGTTTGGTCTTCCAAATCCATATGGAAGAGTATAGTATAAAAGTCCATCAATAAAGTTAAAATCTAAACAATTTGAAATAAAAAACAATGATATCTAAAAGGCAACATACAAATCTCAAAATTCAAATTCACATTAAAAGATGTGATTTCAAGCACATCTCCTATCAAAAATCAAAGATCAAACTCCACAATCAGCTTCACATAGAGCCAAATTAATTTGGGGTGTAGTAGGCTAATAGACTAGAATAGGAGATTTAAAAAAAATATATGGTGCTACCTACTTTCTCACAAAAGTATCCAATCTTTTCAGTAGATTGACAACTCTGTAAGGGGTCCTAAAGAATGGGAAACATGTCATGGGAAGGTAGGTCCATTTTACCTTTCATGCATATAGCCTTCATGGGATGATCTATAGTCTCCATTTGTTAACCAAAGACTTGTGTCACTAAGAGAAGTTATTCATAGTCCTTAAGGTCAAAAGTCCTCTTATTTTGACAAACCAAATTTAAGTGTCTTGACTTCGATAAAGAGTTCCTCTACCTTGGTTTTTCCTTCATTATCCCCTCCACCCATTTCATTTTCCTCCCTTGATAGACAAATTTTGATTCCACATTTATTTCCCCTTTTTTTTAAATTCCTTTCTTTCATCTCTTAAAAGCATGCTAGAACTACCTTTTTTTAGTTTTATATATCCTTAGAGAGAAACAACAGGTTTTAACAACTATGGATTTCTTCTTTATTTACACAATCATTTTACATTTACTAAACCTACTTTCATTCCTTTTACCATTTGTAATTATTTTTTTGTCTTGCTATTATAAACACTTGAGTTCATACCATTTTTATATTTTTGAGTGAGGTTGGCTTGTTACTTCTCACTTGACAATGTTGTTTTCCCTTTTTATGCACCTTTTTCTATTGTCGAGTGATATGTGGATTGTTACTACTCCCACATAAATGTTGTTTTAACTTTTTATTTTATTCTTTTTATCATTGATGTTGTTGTTTTACCATCTTATTTGACATGTGTCCTTGGTTTGATTTGGTGAGTTTTCCTTTCTTGCTTAAGGATAGATTGTTTGCATTTTTTGGTCTTTAGTAGCCTTAGATTTTTGGTTGCCTGATTTACTCTTATTTTTGACTTGGTCATTTGGTCTAAAATAACATTTATCACCCTAGTTTGCCAAATTTCCTTAGTACATCTCATCCTCATAGCACCATTTATCTTGGATTTTCTTGCACTTTTTTTTGCTCTTTAGTTTTGTATTCTTTGGTTTCTCAAAATCAGTCTCTATGCCCTACACAATCAAAACTAACAATACAAGAAAAAACCATCTTATGATAAAAGGTAAGTCAAGGTATAAATTGCATTTACTTTTTAGTCATTTACTTTTTATATTAGTTTCCCTTTCAGTGATTTAATTTAAGTTATTTTATGCTTTTAAAATACTACAACTCTTTTTTAGCATCAACATTGTGTGTTTCCTTATGTTCTTTCTCGAAGCACCATCTCCTGTTGCACCTTAGTGACATATGATGACATTAGAGTAGGGCATATGTATACACATAATATTTTTAACTTTTATTGATTATTGATGCTTTACATCTTGCAAGAACCCATCAAGACTCAATCTCTTTGAGTGTACACCCTAAAGGGTGCATCAAGAAAAGGGTGGGTAGACCTTTGGTGCTTCGTAGGATTTTTATCCCTTTTTCCATATTATTAGCAATCCAACTATATCCCAAAACCATTCCCTTAGCTATTTATTCTCCCTTGAGTATTCCACCATTGTTTTCCTCTTTATATTCCTATTTTCTTGTCTTAAACTCCTTTTTGATTGTCAGTTATATTGGGTTATCTGGGTCAACCTAGTAAAGTTTAGGGGTATTCTTTATTTTCTTGGTTTGTTAGCCTTTTGTCTAACCTATCACAAATCTAGTGAATTATCCTAAAAAACACACTGGATTGATTGGGTTGACCCCATATAACTGACATTCCTAGAAGGATTTAGGACAAGATCCACCTATATATACAAGATCATTTTGATCATTGTTCATATGTGCAATCAAGAGTTATTATTCACTTGTGATTCTTCATAATCTACTCTTCTACCATTCTACTTGAGGAGAATTAACTTAGGTTTCTTATTTGGATAATCTAGTCTTGTGGATAAGTCTTAGATGATTTGGCCTTATTAATTCTTAGAAACCACACTAACCTCTTGTAAAGCCCCTTTGGCCAAGGGACAGATTGAGTCTCAATGGGTTCACATTTAGGTAAGTATATTCTAACATTATTCTCATCTCTTTTAGTAGATATAAGTAGCATAAGTGTTAGATCAAATAAAACTATCTTTCATATTTCATATTAGGGTGTTACTCATACTTACTTTAATTGAAGTTCCCTATACA